>JAZKJV010003192.1:600000-836094 GCA_037367405.1 Ottelia alismoides
CAGTAACTCGTCCTCGGGGAGTCAGGTATTTCCTTCTAAGGTCTGTCGCACTGTGTTCACAATCTAATTGGGGGAGAAGTTAGAAGAAGGAGAAAAGAACTGGAGGGTGGCCAGTGTAGTCACCTCTCCTTGTGAAGCTGGCCAGTGTAGCCGAGTCTTCACCAAGATCTGCAGGTTTCTTGAAGCTTGGAACTTTTTGGTCATATTTTATTTGGTAGTTGCTTCTTTGTATTTGGAATTTTTGGTGGTTCTGCTTGGATCTTGTTTTGCCCCTACGGATATAGAATCTTTTTGTTTCCGTACTTTTTTTGGGGTCTTAAAAAAATTTATGCCCAGCCGTCCATCCCTTTTCCGAAGCTTTATTTCAACCTGTACTCCGGTCTTTAGATTTCCATGCTACCAGAAAAGAAACTTACACAGTCTTCCAACATTCCGTTTAATTTAAGCTAAGTGCATAGTACGAGAGTATAAATTAATTCCCTATTTTAGAGTTGTACCTAGAATGAAGAGACCAGGTTAGACACTAAGAGTCAAATGCTGCACATTGTCATGTGGAACTCAAAGAATTAAGTCAAAGCCCTGAAGACTCTAAAATCCTATTTCTCGGTGAAGTTCCTCTGAAAATTAGGTGGATTTAGGTCAAGTCCAGACCACTCTCTGTTTCGCTCATATATTGGTTCAGAACCCGATGACTTTTCACAGATGCGAATGCTGGATGAGGTGCAGGTTGTGTGGAATGCAGACACATATATTTTATGATTTTTTATGCAAGGTTTTTTTATGCAAAAATGAATAAGAAGCCATTTTTTTCAAAATTTTGGGTATAGTCAGTGTTAGTAGCAAAACTTCTTCTTTCTTTTTCTTTTATTTTGTAGTTTTTTTTGAATTAATACGCACCCCGTAAATACATATAAACTTATGCGCAAGTACGAGGTATGGCTTAAAATATATACACAGTATATATACAGACCCCCCTATACTTAGCGAGTGTTGTGTCCTCAGAGCACAAGAAGCATAAAGAAGACATAGCTCGGGCTAAGCGTAAGAGAGTAAAAATTTGATATACAATGGCCCGCCCCCCTATACTTAGACTGAGAATAGTCTAAGTATAGAAGAATAGCGTAAAAAGAGGCGGTCGGGATATGTAAATGAGGAGAGTATATACAGGAGGGTGGCGGTTCACACTATACTTAGGCTCTGGTCAGCCTAAGTATAGAAGAAGGATGGATATGGAGCGATCGGAAGATAGGAGTGGGATGAGGGAAAAAATGGTATATACAGATGGCATCGGTCCCCCCCTATACTTAGGCCTTGGCCTAAGTAGAGGAAGAAGCTGTACAAGAAGACCGATGTGGTCGGGAGGGAGGGTGGGTAGCCGATGATTAAGGCGGTTTTCGGCTGATCTTCTTGTGAGCCTGTGGTGGGAGATCATAATGATGAGACGGAGATGAAGCATATGATTCCCCACCATTATCAGTGTCATCCTCAGAAAAATCATGATGGATAGTAGATGAAATATTTGAGTCAGATGAAAGATAGCCATAATCAGAGTTATCCTCAGAGGAATAGTATTTGAAAGTGGACACACTCCAGATATTCATGTCTTTTCGTTTCTTTAATTGTTTCCTCAAAATTCGTTCCTTTTTAAGATCAATCGCTTTATCCTCAAATGATTTTTCAGATGCTCCGGTCTCAGTCAGCTCATAAGAAATAATTCCAGTGTACTTGTGGAAGGTAGGAGCATCTGCTTTGGATGAGTAATAATTAGGAACGGGAGTTGTCCAGCGAGAATTGAATTTTGGATCCTTGCGAAGATATGGCTTTAGAGCTGTCGAACAAACTTCACTCATGTAGACTATCTTTTCCGGACCTGATGAGGGATCATCAACTGATTCCTCTTCCGAAAGGTCGAATCTGACTTTCTTTTTCTTGTTTCGTGAAGCTGTTGGTTCACTTGAGTATCCGGATGAGTAGCCATTAGAGTTTTTCTCCTTGGTCGGTGTTTGGGCTGCTTGTTTAGTCTCCTGAATGTTGGTGCACTCACTATTTGGGAGGATTTGATCAAGATATCAGAGTATGTTGCTCCAGGGTGCGACCATGCATATATCTCAGGATCGTAGTAGAAGGATTTGTCTATTTTGAGATCCGCGGGAATTGAAATACCGAGGAGAGTATCTACATGTTCATTCTCGATTGATTTGTCATTGGAGCATTCCTGTGTCAAGTTCATGTAGTCAACATAGGTTGACCCAGGGTGTCACCATGCAAAAGTCTCCGGATCATAAGATTCATATGCTCGATATTCCATGGAGAGCGCACCTGGGAATGGAGCAGGGGGAAGATTCTCTAAACCAATAGTCTTATCAATAACCGTTGTCTCAGGTGTAACTGCGGGTAGGGCTCTTCTACCTCTTTAGGTTTGCGGTTGTTGAGGACTTTGTGGGTTGCCTCAGAAAATCGTGGTTCCTCAAAGACATGGTCAGATCTAAGTGATTCCAATGATGTAAAATTTATTTCCCGAGTCCCACAATCGATAATTGCCTTAGACAATGCTAAGAATGGCTTTCCGAGAATAATTGGAGACTGGGTGAATTCTCCTTGATGCTCAATATCGATGATCGTGAATTTCATTTTGAGCGGAGCACCTAGGAATTTCATGATGACAGAAATGATTCCTCTCGGTCGTTTTATTGATCGGTCCGCTAACTGAACAATTTCTCATATTTTTCTGATTGGTCCGAGATTAAGTTCGTGAAACACAAAGGTCGAGAGGATATTAATCAGTGAATCGTCATCAATCCTAGCATGGGTGAAAATTGTGTCGTTGATTCTACAGTCGAATCTGGGCAACCGCTTCACTATGCGGCTCTTGGTTTTTCTCCTCAACACCAAGGAGGAGGCCATTGACAAGATATGTCTTTCAGTTTTTGTTCTAATCCTTTCCGACTTTTTGTTTATTAATTTGTCCATTAAAAATTTTTTAAGGTCGGGGAAGTGTTCAATGGCCTTTATGAAGGGAAGTTCAAAAATCAAGCGTTTTTCCAGTGCTTCCCGTACAATAGGATCCAAATTCTTCAGATCTTCTTCAGTTTCAATTTTTATGATATTTTCTGGATTTTCAAATTTTTTGTAGTTTTCAAATATTTCAATTTTTTTAGTATTTTCTGTGTGGTGTGGTGATGTGGTGTTTTCCATAGATGAGAAGGGGCATTGATAATTAGAGTAAGAGGCATGATCATTCCTAGGGGAATAGGAAGCAGAAGTGTTGATGTTAGAATTATCCCTAGGTCTATGAATATCCTCAAAATTTTCATCATGAGATCCAATCCTTTCATCATCCATTTTTATATCCGAGCCGCCATAGAATGAGATTACTCGGTCAGTAAATTTTTGAAATTTATCCTCCATCAATTCGAGTCTTGTTTTTATCCTCGAAACATTATTCTCAAAATTCTGTTCATGATCAATCATGGGAGCAGTCGGTATGTGTTCAATAATCTTGTCTTCCATTTTCCTGTATGTGGTAGGAGGAGAGTTTCTTGGAATATCCATTATATGATATTTATTTTCTGAAAATTTCTCCTCAAAAATCATGGAAGGAGGCTGCTCCTGTGATCCATGCTTGTGTACTTGATCTGAGTAGATATCAATCCTTTGATCATGATTGGTCAGACCTTGATATTGTGGAGTCAGCGTACAGGGTTTATGTGTTTCTAGGAGGTCAATCCAGTTCTCTGTATGAGTATCCTGTCTAAAGAGGGGTCTGTCATGGTCAATCCAACGCTGATGATCATTAAGTGTATGTCTTTCCATCTGGATTTGGTTTCTCTGCTAGTCGTGAGAATCAAAGGGATTTTGAAATGTTTCATTGGCGAGAAACTGAGAATAAGGCGGTTCAATCCAAGATTGTAGATGGTCATGTGCGGTCGGATGATTTGAGTAAGAATTCACTGAGGTGATCGAATTTATTTGCGGGTGAAAGTTTCCCGCAAATGTTGGAGGATTAAAAGAAGAGGATGTATTGGATTTGGGCTTAACCGAGACAAATTCATTTTCATAGTTGAGCATTGATGGATTCTCGGAAACTTGTTTGGTTATTTTTGAAAAAGTTGAACTGAATGGATTGGATCTGAAATTTGGAAGAAGTTCCATGATGAGAGTTAAATCAAGAGATGGTTGCACGGGATAGTCAAAAGAATTTTTATCAAGTGTGCGGCTTTTGATATTCGAAATTGGTTCACGCACACCAATGTAAACACAAGTCAAACCCCAAGTTCACCAACTCACACGATGAAGCCGTAAGAGTTCGGCTATTATCTTTTCAATTTTAGTTGATGATAAATCAATCTTGGCAAAAATTTAGCGATCTGTTAGGTGTCGAAACTTTCTTACAGACTGTCCCGAGTTTGTACGACTAGTTGCATCCACTTTCAGCCAGTATAGGTGTAAGTACGGACCGTAAAACGGCTACCCGTATTACTTAAGGACGGAGCCTTACGCGGTGTTCTTTAAACCACCCACTCTGCTAAGGAAGTCCAGACCGACAATCAGCTACCTGAATTCCTCACTGAGAAGTAGCTAATCGTTTTTAAAATCAGTAGTCTGAATGAAATTATCGGAGCTTGGTTCTAACCTTAAGTGTCGTCTCTCTCTCACTCAGAAAACTAAAAACATCCAAGGTCGGGGTTACTCTCCCGCAAAATTCTTGATTTATGGTTTATTTCAAAATTGGCTATATTTAGCAGTCCCAATTTCAATTAGGTGGTCACTAAAGAAATTAAGTGAGAAGAAATACACGTCTACCGTCCAGTTCCAATTTCCTTTAGTATTATGTGATAAAACAAGAGGGAGAAATTCGAGAAAAACCGATGCACGTGAAAACAATGATGTATGCTCAGTTAGAAGACTTACAGTGAATCCTCACAATCTCCATGTGGGATGCTAGACAGAAATTGAAAATTTATTCTAGATGAGATGCAAGCTGATGAAAAACCGCACCTAATCAGAAAGTTCTATTAGCGGGAAGAATTGAGTCAAATGTTGGCTAAATTGAACGATCTATGTGCGTCTCAATTAATTTGAAGTGTGGCCTTAGGTCCAACGAGCACAATCAAGAATTAAAAATGCTTTGAGAGCCGTAGGTACAGGTCTACCCTAATCGCCACTCAAGTCGGGCCCCACCCTCATCGGAGAGTGAAACAGGCCACGACACACCACAGAAAAAGTTTAGAGGTCTGTTTACACACACGAGAGTCCAAACGGACACCGCTACAAATGAGCAATTAATTGCAGGAATTAAAAATTGCAGAAATAAAATCCTACACTCTACGCTCTCTCACGACTCGACTCGATCTTAATTTTAATTGCGGCTATCGCGGAAGTCGGTGAAGTTTCGTCGGTTCTTGAAAAAACCGCTCCACGTATCGGGTACCTCGCAAGAAAAATAAGAGAGATAGTGTAAGAGAGTGACTCAAAAAAATATATAAAAAATAAATGCTGAAAATAAATTGCACGAAAAAAATGGAATTTACAATGAAAAATTCGGGGGGTCAGACTACCCGAATGCGAAAAACCGAACGAAAATTTCAAAATAAAATTCTAAGCCGTTTGCCTCCCCGGCAACGGCGCCATCTGACGATTCCTAAAATGCCGAGTTTAAAAGTTGTTTTTATGTGTCGTGTTAAAATGAATGTTTTGTTCGTTGTAGGCGGCAATCGGAAACGGTCAAGAAAATAACCACACAAAATATTCGTCAATTTGATTAATGGGGTTTTATGTTTATTTTACTTGGGCAAGTCCCAAGGTCGATCACAAGGAGGCAAAGGAACAACCTAGAATTAAGTTTATCAAAAATCGTGCGTGGTTTTCGAGGCGGACTTTTTTTTTTGGAATTTTCAATGCAATAAAGGGTACCAAATGCAAATTCAGCCTATTTTAGGGACTAAAATGTGAATTACATTCAAACAATGTCCGAAAGATATGAAATTTGGCCACAATGTGGAATATGATAAAGTGAATGCACTGTAATTTTTTTGGGAATTTTTGGATGCAATATGAATTTTTCATGAATTTTTAAATGCAAACAAAATGAATTCCAATATTTAATTATAATAAATATTAAACCTACTTATTTTCAAGGAACAAAATTGTCTACGATCTATCACTAGGTGATTGATCTAAGAAAAATCCTAAACCTAAAAAATGTGAGATCTAATACGTATTAAAAATTAGACACTGAAATATGCAAAATGATTTTTACAAGGTAAACTATGCATGCAAATGCAATTCTTTTTTAGCACAATGTTAAGAATAATTATTTCTACAATATATGTTTTTTCGAGAATTTTTAGAGCAACGATTAATCAACTTTGAATTTCAAAGCAAGAAATGGGCAAAATATGTAAATTTCCACAGAACAATTAATTATTAATTAACCAATGATCACAAAAATGCCCACAATATGTCGAAGTGTAGAGAATTAATGAACTAACATCATGATATTTTTGAATAAATAAAATAAAGTCAAATATAGGTCCACAAATACGGGGAAACACATGGATATAAGTGTAATAAATAAATGTAAATCAAATAGAAATGTAAATACCTATACCCTATAGGGTATTTCTGCAAAATTTCCCAAGTCACGTGCACCGCACGTGACCTAGTCGGTGGGGAGTTCTGGCGTAATATTGGGATCTCCCAGGGGGTCCTTTGTAATATGGCCACGAGGTCATGTGCTAGGTACGTGACCCGTGGGTTGGTGAAGCTCCCTCCGGCCGCACGTGCCTTGCACGTGAGCAGAGGGCCTCGAGCCTGATGCCCGACCTGCGGTGGTGGACGAGGGGCGGCGACTGAGCCCCGATGGCATGCTAAGGTGGAGGCGAAGCGAGAGTCTTCGGTCGTGCTCCAGACGTGCGAGATGTCGGCCGACGAGCGGAGGAGGGGGCTCCGAGGTCCTGTGGGTGCGAATCGAGGAAGCCCGATGGTTGCTGCGAAGGTTGTCGAAGGTAGTCAGAGAAGAACGATGACGTTGTGCGGAGGAGGTGGAGGCGTAGTTGATGTCGAACGATGGGCGGGAAGGTTGTTGTCGGTGGTTTGGCGCTGGAGTCGACGTTGAAGGTGTTGATCGTGGTGTCGTTGGCTCGACGTCGAGGGGCGGAGCAGGAGCATGCACGCGGAGGAGCGGCACTGCTACGAGCCACGCAGTGCTCGGATCTCGCCGGTAGGAGGGTCGAGCTGGTGTTATCACCACCGTGCTCCCCCTTCTATGGTGCAATCGACTGATGGGTTCTTGAGGAGGGGCGGCGTCGTTTTAAATAGGAGAAGGGTGTTGTCGGACATGGGAAGAGATTGGGGATTGAGGGCGGCGGAGATATTCGCGGGAGGAGGAGATATGGAGATCAGAGGGATTGGGAAGGGACGGCGAGATCGTGGGCGGCGGCGATCAGCCCAAAAAATGGGGGGAGGGCGGCGGAAACGATGACCAGCAGCCTTCCGATCTCGGCCGATCGGACGGCCGCTAACGAGACACGTGGCAGGCGGGGATGCAAAGGGCGGGCACGTGCAGAGCACGTGCCTGGGAGGCTCGTGCAACGTACGTGCGCCCGATTAATTATTATTATTATTTTATTTATTTTATTATTTTTTAAAATATTTTTTTAATAAAATGAATTATAAATTAAGCCAAAAATGTCTGATACGTGGCGGCACCAGGTGCTGCCACGTGTCAGGACAAGAAAATTCGGAAGATAAATATCTTGTAAAATCAAAAATAAATAGTAAACAACTTCGGATTGGAAATGTTTCTTCACGAAAATTTCTCATCTCGATGAGATCTACTACTTTCATGAAGACTTCAAAACCAAAATCAATCATTTGCAAAAAGTGATATTTTTGGGGTATCCCATGTACATAGAACACCTTGATTTTGAGGTTTTGTAATTTTTATATCATTTTTAGATTAGATAAAAATCCAGAAAAAAATAGGATAAATCAGAGATAAATAAATACACATTAATCTAATTTTTTGGATTTTTATAAATTGATAAAATATTTACATAAAATATTAAGTCAAAAACCGCTAAAATACACAATATACAAAAGAGGCCCAAAACCCAACTTTCACATATGAGGTCTGATTCACTTGAACTTGGTCTTTTTGAAGGTAATTGAATGTACATTAGTTCAACAAAGTAGGATTCAATCGGACACTGGATGAGGAAGATATGAGGCTTTTAGTCCGGAAATCCTGAAACTAGGGTTTGGGTTTTAGGTCCACTTATTTGGGTTAGTTATTTTTTGTATTTTTCACTTATTCTTGTTAGTGATATGTACACAGTGGAAGTGGTTTTGGGTCATTCGGAGTTGGCATGAATGAGTTACAATTTTAGGAATTTAGGCTATTTACATGTCATTTTTTGCTGAGATTTTTGGCTTCTTATTTTGTGCAGAAATTTGTGCTAAAATGCCATTCTTATGAAAACATGCATGAATGCTAATTATACAGAATAGATGCCGAAATGCTGTTTATTTTAAGGGATTTGAGCTTAATAAATGAGATTTAGAGTGATGAATACGAGATTCATCAACCATATAATAATAATCAAAACAATTTTGATTAACATTATAATGAGATTTGCTAAACAAATCCCAAATCCTATTCAAGCAACATGTTTGTTGGAATGTAGATCATGTAAATCATGTAATCAATTAGTGATCTAGATGGCATCTAATCAATTATTGGTTAAGGCAATGTCATTTAAGGAAATAATTATCATCAAATATTTCAAAAATATCTATGCACAATTATTCCAAGAAATTAAACAATTTAATTTCACTAATTGATTAAATGACAATCACTATGATCTTGATTAGGAAAGTATTTCCAGTAGTGACCCTCACTTACTAAAATACCACATCTCAATCAATTTAAATCCAAATAAGTAAAATAAGTTTCTAAAGTTTGCTAATTTGATTTACAATAGAACCTAAGTGATTTGCACGCATTTCAAGGTGTATCAAATCCGCAATTAACACTTTAATTCCGAAACTGTGGATACATGTTCACTAAAATGAGCATAACTTGAGCAAACGGAATCAAAATCACGTAAACTCAGATCCTACGATTTCCTTTTTTAATGGGGAACAAAATCCAATTTTTATTTTCGTGTTTAAGCAATTTAAACAGTGCCGAAAAAAATCTCAAAACAGAGATGCGAAAATGAAATGCAAGAAAACTTTCGCAAACCCTAATGAACCCAAGTTGTCCTCGGTTAATGGATCGTATCCAAAAACACCAACCTAAGGCTCTGATACCACTTGAAGGATATGGTTAGATACTCAATCGCATCACGGAAGCATGAGAATCGTATCGAATACGATGAAGAACGACTAGTCGCACTAGTTGTTTTATGCAGCGTAAATTTAAAAAAAATTCATGCGACGAAACCACATGATCCAAGAACACTTCTCGGATCGTTTCGTCTAAACCACATACAAGTAATAGGATTACCTCTTGAAGCGCGGTTGCGATCGAGTGTCTAAACGAAGAGACCTCCTGTCTCAAGTCCGATTCGACGGAGGAGACGCTAGCAAGCGCGGGGATGAACCGTGTGCTTCTTGCAATCAATACTGATAATCCAAGCGGTGGATCTCCTGATCTCGACACACGAGATCCATCGTCTTTCTTCACGAGCGAGGCGCACCGAAGAAGACGGATATCCACGAGCAGACGATCGAGCAGAATGACTACGATGCTATGGCGATGGAAAGTCTGTCTCTCTAGGGCATCCATGGTGGATGGCCATGAGAGGAAGAGAGAGGAGTGATGTTTAGAGAGAAATAGAGAGAGAGATATGCTTCTAAAGCATTGTGTAAAGAAGATCAAAGGGGTGTCTCCTTTTATGATATTTTGGGATCCATGGATCTCAATCCATGGGACACCACAAATCCAATGGCTCTCATTGATTGTGTTTATTTCAATGGCTAAGATTTATGTTGGTAAAAACCAACAACAATTAATTTAGTTTATATTAAACATTTATTGATAAATCAATAGAAATCAAATCCAAAATTAAATCAACAACATATGGAGATAATGGAAAGGAGAGTGCCTTCTTCCATATACATGGAGTGGACGACCACCCTTTCCTAATAGGAATCGGTGGCCGTCCCTCCTATTAGTATGGACGGAGCATTTCAATGTAATCTCCCTTGATTACATTATTCCATGTATCTTCAATTTATTACAACAACAATTGTTGTAAAATATTCTACAAAAATTATTCATAATTATTTTGTGAATATTGTAATCTTTTCATTGGAAATTTGTGAATCACATTCACAACCCAAAATAAAATGTGAATTACATTTTCAATTAATTATCCAATGTGAATCCAATTCACATCAACATTTAATTAACAAATGTAAATTATAAATAGCTCTCTCTTATATATTATAAATCACATTTATAATATATATATGACTAATATGGATATTGCTATCCACATTATTCATATTCATGATAATTAAATCATATTTAACCATCTTGGATCTCCTTTTTTTCTCTTGTTCTCAAATAATATGAATCACATTCACATTATTCACATCTTTGATAATCAAATCACATTTAATTATCTAAGACAAATCTCTTTATAATATGAATCGAATTCATATTATTCATGATAATTAAATCACATTTAATTATCCATTTTCTCAATGCTTGGATACATATATCAATAATAGAATTATCCATGAACTTCTTCAAGGATAATGTGTTTTCTCCGCGAATACTTGGAGATAAGGACGAGGTGATTGTATTGTTCCATGTATAGTGACTTGGATATTGAGATCGTATCTCAAATCCAGATCGCGGGCCTCCCATAGATGCTTGATTAAATCAAGACCGCAAATCTAATCTTCTCATTGCATCTGAATTATATTCAGATCAATGTCCAACATTCGGACCAAGATCAGATTCCTTCTCTATTGAGAGGAGTCACTAAAATCCAGACTCGTTTCATCACTCCCTAGGAATGGAAGCGTCATGGTTATACAATCGTTTATGATCACATCACCCTCAGGTATTCCCAATACCTGTACATCCTGCATACTGGAAGACTCAGATTAAACCTGAAGTATTGGATCAACATTATACTGTCTACTTCAGGGTTCTATCAGTAAGTTTCTCATTCGATCATTGGGAGTTGGTATCGATCATACACTTTCCAAAAGCGTATATCATGCCTAGGTCTTGATCATATACTTTCCAAAAGTATATATCAAACCTACAAATTCAGTCAAGCTTCCAAAGCGAGACGATCGTACGCACGGAATTTGATTCTTCCCAATATCTCATGAGTGAGCTCATGCCTTCCGGTTCAATAAATGAACCTGTATGATCCCTTTGAGAGATCGTATTACTCATATGCCCTTATATGCACACTAGTGCACCGGTGTATAGACCTTGGTTAGGTCATCAACCTATTGGTCTGCCAAATGTACATACTCAAACATATAGAAACACATATGTCTCTGATCAGAGGATGCGTACCTGTATCGTGACAGCATACGATATAGGACTTTGGTTATCTCGATCTCGTTAAGTCAACTCTTTGACCTAACTAATCTGACACCTTCGAATCTCTATTCCTATGCAGAGGATCTGCATCAAGAGGTCGGTCAGGTATCAACCTATTTGAGAAAGGATTGTCATCTCCTACTCAGGCTGGAGATCATCTCTTAACAATCATTTGACGGTGCTTGATGAGTCCTCAATCTAATGCTTTAGATATTCATCCAAGCACCAGCCTCTATGATTCAACAATTGAATCAACAGTTGTATGATCATTAAGATGGCCATGGTACATAACCCTAATTGTACTAAGGGACCTATTATGCAAACTATTTATTATTCATTTCATATCAGGGAATGATATTTGCAATAACATTTATTGCATAATGGCTCGCCGTGGGCTCTCATGTCCAACAGTCATAACTAAAGATCATAGGAAATATCTCTTTAGGTCCTGCAAGAAAGGTATACTTCAGTGTAGGAGGGAGCAATTTTAGCTAAGGTAATGATGTATCATCTATCAAGTCCGACTGAATCGCATCTAAATTAAGTTGTGTGCTACATGAAGGTGGGTCAAAGTGTACAGTACTCGCCACCAACTCAGCTTTGTAAGGAGTCGGATCTCCAAAGAGATGCCGTGATTCAACTAGAGTTGCATCTGACTCATCGTCTATGTCCCTTGACCGTTCCGAAGGAGATGGAACTGACACGTCTAAAGGGATCTCTAAGTCATCAAGGGAATAGGAGGATACATGGATTACATTGTGAACTAAATCCTCTCCAGATGAGAAGGTCTCGCTCTGCGCTGATGGAGAATGTCTCCAAATCCCAACTGTGATGATCATCTTGCACTCTGCCTCTGAAGCTGAGTACTCTATGATGGTCTTGGAGTCAGGTCGATGTCATTCTTCTTCTTCATCTCTAAGTTCACTCCTCCACTTGAAGAACAGAACTTTATCATTCTTATTTGGTAATTAAATGTTGCATTGGCGGTCCTAAGGAATGATTGCCTAAGAATGATTAGAGGTTCCCTCCAATGATTGGGGATTTCCATGTCAAGGATCATGAAGTACACCTTGTAGTTTTGTCCCTCAATCGAGATAACCACATTCTTCACTTCTCCCTTAGGTCTCTTCATTTATCTGTCTGCAAATTGGAATAATGCCCGTGATTTCTGAAGTGGTCCTAACTCCAATCTCTAATAAAGTGATAAAGGGAGAAGGTTGATTGAAGAACTATTATCTAAGAGAGTGCGTGCAAACACAATGTCATCGATATGACTCTCCACATAATGAACACACATGTATTGCTTTTTCCTTTGTAATTGTTTATTCTCAAGACAATAGGTAGTGTCTAATGATAATATGTGAGTCTTCACATATTGGTCTGGTTTCTTCCTATTAATCCTAGTAGGTGTGCATCTCACCTTAAGGTATTTCTAGAATGTAAGATTATTAGCCACATACTCCTCAAATGATACCTTAACCATAATATTTTACATACACAATCATGCCATTTTTGGGTCATCCTTACGAATTTTTCATGTCGTGCTTTCTTCGTGTAAGATCATGGGGGAAAGAGATTGAAGCAAGGGAAATAAAAGATGAAGAATCTGAATCGAAAACTGAAACATCATTCTTTGCATTGACTGAAACAGAATTCTTCATATTTTTTAGGCTATTGGGATTTGCCTAAACCTGGGCAAGAATCGAGGTTGATGGTGCAGACTGCTCGTCTTACCACTTTTTGTTGACGTCCACTCGTAAGTCCTAAATCTTGTTCCGATAAGAACAAATTTCCTCGAGAATCTGTAACTGAAAGTCTGTAGGGACTAAAGAAGAGGGATGTTACTGTAAAGAATATCATGGGGATTGGCCCTAATGGTCATGATACTGTTGTTGGTGGTGCTGGGGTAGATGCTAGTATTGCAGGCCCTGCTAACTTGCATGGTGCTGACCCAAACAGTTGTACTGTAGGTTTTGTTGCCTCTACTATTTGGGATGGCAAGATCCAAGGTTGTGCTATGTTGAATGAGGTGTGGAAGTGAATGTGGTGTTATAGAAGGTTGATTGATGTTGGTAAGATTGTCGGTCCCCCATACTTCCCTCCTTGGAAGTGTACTGTGTATACCAAACACCATTTAATTCCTACTCCTGGGGAGGATCCTCCTTGGCAATCTCTACTAGTGGTGGTTGCTCATGGCAAGATTAGGTGTAGGACTGGACCTTTACCCAAGGTTGGGGTGGCCCTAACATCGGCTGCTCATGTGCATGGTGACCACGGAAGACATGGGCAGTAGATGCATTCATGGCAAGTATCATTATCTTAGACGCCTTTTAGACAACTCCTCCATCTGCTTTGGAAGCTTGGAGAGACTACTATCCAACTCATTCATCCCCTTGTCGATTCTCTACATCACTATCAGCTTGTCTGCAATGATTTCCATACTAAGAATCAAGTCATGTGAGAGATCAACCACAACTTGCTTTCCCCTTTAGATAAGATGTGACAGGGGACTCAGAATACGTCGTGCTGGTGGTTTGTGAGCTGCTCGTGTCAGACATCTTATCGAATACTTTCCTCACCATATCCGCTCCTCATGATGTGTAGCTGCCTCCACATGCATCGCTTACTAAACCCTGCATCTTAGGGTTAAGATCGGTGAAAAGAGATTGGACCAAGATATTGTCATCCAAACCATGACACAGATACAACTGCAATAGATCCTTGAACCGTTCATAGGAGTTGTAGAATGGCTCACTAGGAGGTTGGGAAAAGCTGGTGATGTGTGTCCTCATCTGATTGGTTATACTCAAAGGGTAGGACTTCTTTATAAATAAGCCCTTGAACTGGGCATATGTAGTTACCATCACTCCTATCTTCTTTACCTAGTAATCTGCTTTGCCTCCCAGGGCAAAGGGAAGGGTAGTGAACCTAATATAATCCTGTCTAAACCTAGGGTGTCTGAGGTTAGCACAGACGAGCTCAAAGTCCCTTAGGAATGCAAAGGCTTCCTTAGTGGCATTCCCATTAAAGTGTGGCATTGAAGAATCTGTGATTCATCACTCTTAAAGATGAAAATAGAGCTTTGTTCCAAAGTAAATAGATGCATATTTCTACTTACATTGCATAATTAACATTCATGCATACAGTGATAACATTTGCATTTTAGCATTCATATATTGCATTAAATAAGAAGCCAAGATCACTTGTAAAATATCCCCCTTTAAAACAACACCTCCCTTATGATATATAAACACCTTTAATAATATAAGGAAGAAAGTCAGAGATCTCCTTTGTAAAACACCCAATAAAGCCCTAAAACCCCTGAACCTTAGAAGGTCCATAATGCTCTTGTACCAACTCCAAAATAGGTCTACTCACCTTCAGATGAATACACATCCAGAGACCTTTAAAATGAGACTAATTTCATCCAATTCGGAGCTTGTAGGAAGAAGTTGGGTTTTTGGGCCTCTATGTATACTATATCTGTGTATATTTGTATTCATGTATTTTTGTATCATATTTGACCTCATCTCCGTTTTTGGTCAACATGAGATTTGTAGATCTCATCAAGATCTATAATTTTCATGTTTTGAGCTTTTCAAAATTCGCCCCCTTCTCTCTCCAATCTCATTTCCCCTCTCAGCCACTCACAGCTGGCCACGTGGCGCCCTCTGATTGCGCCACGCGGCCCGCTCCCCTTGTCACATCCGCCTTCACTCATGACCGTTGGATCTTCATCTCGATCCAACGGTCCCAAGCTCTCCACGCCCGCTTCTGTTCTCAACCATCAGATCATCCTCAGAACTTCATCTCGTCCGCCCGTTAGCTCCTCACACACAACTCTCCACGTGGCAGCTGTTGAACCATCTGATTCTCTTGATCACAGCCGCTGCTTCTGCCTCGCACCTCAGCCCTTCGATCAGCGTCTGGATCACATCCACTCCGTTCGCTGGCGCCTCGCCTTCAACCCGCCACATGGCACGTTAATCGCCACTCGATCGTGCCCACATCCATGCATCGTTACCGTCCGTTGTTGCTATAATACCAGCCACCCGATCGCAGGTCCTAACCTAATCTCACCCGTCCAATAGCGTTGCGCCTCCAGTACGACATGTGGAGCATCCTCCACTCTTCGATCGCATCGCTTCGAGTTAATCTCAGCCATCTCTTAGCGCTTCGCTGGTAGCCATTGGATCTCACGAACCAACGGCTAGAGACTCGTCGTCTACCTCCGGTCGACTCTCTCTCCCACGATCTCGATCTTGCACAAGGGGCCACGCCCTTTCTATTTTCGGCTCCACCACAGCCACCTTCTCCGATCACCAACGCCACCACGACCATCACCAATCTTCCCTCATCCTCTCCAGCTCCCTCACTCCTCAAGACTACCACCAGAATCGACCCACGACGTCCACGAACTTGGCCTCCCAGCTACCTCTGTCGTCACCCTTGTCCTATAAATCACCCGCCTCCGGCCACTGTCTTCCCCATCCGCCATTCCAGAGAGATTCCCCGAGCTCCGGCCTTCGATTTGGTGACAGCAATTCCTTGAAACATTGAGCGAAGACAAGGCGTCTTCTCCGGCAAGATCCACGGTTATCCCTGCCGTGTTGCAGCATCCTCCGTGAGCTGCTTGAGCTCAGGCCTCCTACCAACCTTCGAGCGACGACACGGAAGCTTCCTCTGAGCTTCTAATCCCAGGTAGAATCCTCCATCGATACCATGATCTTCTTCCTCGTTTTTCCTTTTTCTTCTCCGATTTAATTCTCCATTCACACGTATCTTCACCACCTCCCTACCATCCTCCGAGCTCCGCCTCGGAGTAGGGATCTTCGCGCTCCGTTCTGTCCACGTCGACGTTACACTTCATCCTCCACCGTCGCCGCCTCTGCTACCTTGGCGGAGCTCGATCACCGCCCACCCCCACTCCCCCATAGGCCTCTCCTCTCACTTAGCATAACTCCACGAACACACGCACGCTTCGCCTATCTTTCTAACCCTTGCAGGTGCTCTTTCCTTGATTAGCCGGAGGCTCGTCGGAGCAGTATTCAAGCTTCGCCGTGACCGAGCTTCAGCGCATCTCCTCCCCCCTGAGACAACCGGACGCTTCGCCACCTCGCCACGTACCTTCCGAGCTTCTCTAGTCCCTCCATCGCCACTCGTCGACACCAGGAGGATGGGGAGGAGCTAGACCAGCTTCATCGGAGCCCAGCCCCTCTCCGCCGCAGGAGGTGGAGGGTCGTTGGGGACGAAATCCCACAGCCGTTCGATCGTCTTGATCGAACGGTCAGAAGCACTCCACGACGTCTCCTTCCACAACCGTTGGATCATCCGTGATCCTACGGGCTTGATCACACCACGTCGCCATTAGCCAAAGCAGCCGAGGGCCATTGGATTCCTCTAGATCCAGCGGCGCTTCGTCGTCTACGTCGCCTTCTTCATCAAGCTTCAAGAACCGTTTGATCAATCTTGATCCAACGGGTCAAGCCGTGCCATGCGACCGCCTTTCATCACCGTCAGATCACCACTCAATCCCACGGCCCAGATCCATCCACGTTTCCCGATCCGAGCCTCCTCCCCGACCTCTATTCTCGGATCCCCGAAGCTAGCCGAGCCATTCTCCAAGCCAGATCCGAACCTCCAGAGCAGCCGAGCCTCGCTCCGAGCCTCGCCCGAGCCTCCGACATCAACCGAGCCTAGAACACCCCACGTGATCCGCACGTGCAGCGCGGGCAAATTGCATTGAGGCCCCTGAAGGTTTTGAATATGACATTCCAGTCCCTGCAAGGCTACCCCACGTGAGGAGCACGTGCATTTGTGGAGAATTTGCAATTCATCCCCCTGCATTATAGGTAATTGCACAATAGTCCTTGTCAGCATGTTTTATTTTTAGCAATTTTACTTCCTGTATAGCATTTATACCCATGTCTTTGCATGCTATTTAGGCATTCATCTTAATTCATTTTTGAGTTCTAAAAATTGCATGGTGTAGCTTACATTTCCCTCCTCATTATGTACATGGAATATTTTTGGAATATCAGTGGAATTTTCTATTAATTAATTGGTTCATTTTTGCTATATTTCGCCCAATTTCACCTCTTAATTGATTGTAATTTTTCTATGACTCCAAAAATTCCCCAAAAATCAAAGTAGAGCTTGAATAATCAGCTTTACCTTGCATAAAAATTTCATCATAAGTGCACGCATATCGAGGCCTAAATAAATCATCTACTGATTTGATTAATTGATTTTTCTTAGGACCATTTCACATGAAAATTTAGGTTCATTAATTTTCTAGATGCTTCACTCTTAGATCTATCTAGGATAATTTGGATATCGGAAAATAATGTGATTTGGTATTTATTAAAATTAAATTAGTCGAAATCACCTTGCATTCATTTTTAATTCATAGTTAATTAATTTAGTATCAGAAAATTCCAAAAAAAATTAGGGTAGCTTAATTTCATCATATTTCATCATCTGGCCAAGTTTCATAGTTTTTGGAATTAATTTGATCATCTTTCTGAATTAACGTTTAAATTGGCCTGATTTTGCATGTGTCTTGCATTAAAAAAATCGAAAAAGACCAAAAATATTCCCTCTAAAAATCGAACATTAGAAATTTGCTTTGAATTTACCTAAGAAGACAACTGCCTCCCTGAGTTCGACCTTGGACTTCCACCAAGTAAAAAAAAATTTCCGCTCGAGATTAACTTGAATATAATTGAAAGTGGTTTTTGATCTGCTCTCATTATCCGACTGCAACGAACAATATCAATTAATTTGAACATTAATTTGCTCGAATTAACAAGGGTAGTGGGAGACAGTTATCAGTCATTAAGTTCAGGAATTGAATCTTCAATTTATCTACTTCTGGCTCGATGGGATTCAGATAATTCCTCACTGTATACTATCATCGGTTGTACGCCACATCCATAAGTGCTTCTACCCTGACATTTAACAGTCCCATATGAGCTCTAAGTAAAGCATGCTGCTACTCAAATACAACAAGACTAGCAAATATCACATGCATGGGGTCCTCACGTTGTTCCTCATCATTATTCCATTTCTTGGAAGGCATCTTGATTGAATCTTGGTTGAAAACTTCATCAACAAAGGGATTTGAGTTAGATGAGGTTGTTGAACTCAAATCAAAATCATCAAGGCAAAGGTCTTCCTTGGTGAGTAGGGAAGAGTGGAAGGGTTGGTTGATGTGTGACCATCCTCGAAGTGAGTGATCCCAAACTCAAGAGAGACATGACTCTAGGGAGGTTCAAGAAGTGAAGGGTCCTGGGAAGACATACTTTTTGGAGGGTTCAACGATTGGTTCGTGAAGTCGGAACAAAAATCCCCCAACTAGTCATCTTTGATGTAAAAAAGGAGAATAAACAAACACGGATGGCAAGGAGAATCTATTCTCTACGAGGCACGTAAAATTTTGGAGAAACGCATGTAATGAAAAGACAAAGAAAACCCTTTGAAAGTTTCACCAACTTCATATGTGAAGGTCGTAAAGATTCAGCCAAATTTATCTTGTCTGTTTTAGTTATTGACAATCCAATCTTTTACAAGCACACAAGGAGTCTCCTACTAGGACCATTTGAAGTCTTGTAAGCCCTCAATCAAAGGAGTGATCTTCTCGAGATGTCAGTTTCAATATCACACCCCCAAAAAAACTTACAAACGTAGACAACAAAACATATTTCTAAGGTCGAAGGAAACCACTTGCAACTCCCATAATCAACGAGAGTCGAACATGGAGACTTAGGTTTGAAGTTCAATGTTTGGGCTCTAACCGTAGGTATCCGTCGTTACCCACTCTGTCTGAGGTAAGTACCTACATACAATGAGGGCTTTATGCACATGTAAAACAAGAGTTCATTTTATTCCAAGTTGTTTAGACCAACTTACTCAATTTAGTCCCAATTTTAGAGTATTGGTTATCACTTGAATTTAATGTGAGCACACAATCATGCATGCCATTTATTCCCTTTTCCTTTTATCCTTAGGTTTCAAAACAAAAGTAGGAATCGAAAAACCGAATGCAAGTGAGAAACAATGATGAATGCTCAGAAGAAGTTATACTCGCTCACGGTGATTCCATATGCCCTCCATGTGTTATGCAAGAAAGAATTTTAAATGTTAGACTAGATTCAAGCAATTCGATCAAAATAGCACCTAAACATGATACTATTAGCGGGAAAGAAATCAATTTCAATTTGGCTAAGTAGTACGCATTTACGTGTGTCTCATTAGTGAATATTGAAGATGGTGAATCTTTAAAATCAGTGTGGATTAAATTACAATGGGCACATACAAATTTGAGTAACACTATTGGGTGCCTATCCTAATTTTGCCACTCAAGGCACTCTCGACACAATCACACACAATAAAAGAATAAATGTCCAGTCTATTTTTACACATGTGAGCTCTCAAATAAGAGCCACTGTAAATGTGCGATTATCTAAATTATTACAACGCAATAATTGCAAGAATTATTAATAAAAATGAAGTGAACTAAAATTTCTCTCAAAAATAAATTCAATCTCCTTTTCTCATCAACAGACAGCTAGTCCCATGACTCTTCAACCTCTGATGTACTCCAAGTTACGTCGACTATAAGAAAATCACTCCAACACTACTGGTCCCTCGTACAAAAAGATAGAATTTATGTAAGAGAGATGTAATGTATATATATATATGTATATAAATGAGCAAAGAAATAAATGAAAAAGAATCACAAAAATAAAGGAAATATATATAAGATGAGATTGAGAATCAGACTTTCGAAAGAGTGGAAAACCTAACACTAAACTTTCTCAATGATCCTAAGTCATTTGCTTTCCTAGCAATGGAGTCATTTGCCAATCCGGAAAATATGCTAATTTTGTCGAATTGTTGTAGTCGGGCAATGAAGATTAATAAAAAACAAATCTCATGAATAAATTATTAATCAATCAAGCAAGTATAGTTATGTATTTTTAACCTGGGAAAGCCCCAAGTTCGACTCAAGGAGGCAAATGAACAACATAAGGGTCAAATTCGATCAAGTAATGCACGATTTTCAAAGGGGAATTTTTTGTATTTTTATGCAATACTAAATATGAATGTAAATGCGAAAGAATTAGCTTCTTAAGAAAACAAGCAAACTTCACTAACTTAAATTTAATACAAAATTTGTCCAAATTAGCATAGTAATTTCGTGAAATCATGTGCAATAAATAATTTAAAATGCATTTTTTAGAATCTTTGGAGTTAAAATGCAACAATGAAAAGTGAATTATCTTTATGGGGTTTATGCCATTTTTCATGGAAATAGTACGCAAAATTATGAAATTCCGATAAACTCAAATATGACGAAATGCACTTACTGTAATCTTTTAGAATTTTCTGGAAATATTTGATTTTTTATGAATTGTTTATCAAATAGAGTGAATCTAAGTAAATAATTCCAGATAAATCCACAATGAAGAATCACGCCAAACCAAAATTATATCACATAGGTCTATCAATAAGGAAACCGAAAAACTTGAGTTTGCGCAGAAATATTGTGTGTGGACTTAATCATAAATTTCACTCAACAACTTCTTCTGGGAGAAAAACACCTCCAACTTTAGCGCAATTTGGAAACAAGTTCAAGCACAATTAATCACACAATATCTGAAGTTTTGAGTTTTTTTGGAGAAAATAGTGACTCAATATTAAGTTCAAAGCACAAGTGGATAAAAGTCTACTGAATTTTACATCTAAATTTTAATAAATTAAAACCATGTCACAAAATTTTAAATTAAATCCCAATTGATAGAAAATTATGTGCTCATCATCATGTTATTTTTATGTTATCAAAGATACAAAATTTATATGTCCAAATAATATATTAAACGGAACTGTTTAATTGCAAACTCAGATTTAGAAAAAAATAAAAAGAAGAGGCACAATTTGTGCATCTAATTAACTATAACTGCATGGCCATGTACTGCTGCTCTAGGCGGCATAGTACAGGGGTGGCAAGGCTATGTGTGTGGTGGCACGAACTATGCGGCCTACAACATGGGAGGGGATGCACATGGGTTGACGACACGTGGGGTGGATATATATGACCAATGTAGTGCTGGAGAGTTGTGGTTGTAGGTGGCTGCAGCTTGGAGCGACGCACGGCCAGGTGGCCAATGACGATGGTGAGTCAGAACGTGCAGTGTGCGTGAGTGGGTGTGATGTACTTGTCACGAGTGAGAGAAAGAAGATGGAAGATGATGAAGAATAATGAATGAAGAAGAAGAAAAAGGAGGAAGAGAAAGAAGAGAAGAAAGAAGAAAACAGATAGAAGCTACATGTGATGGATGGCGAACAAATGCCTGGGGCGGAGCTTAGTTCGTTGTCCTCGATCCTCGTTTGACGTCACAGCTAGACAGAGCTCAAAAAACTCCCACAGGATGCTGCAGCAGAAGGTGATGCACCTCCTGGATCACTCTACTGTGCTGAGCTTCTACAGTCACCAAAGTTGTGCCCAAGCTCTCTCATTTGAAAAAATGACAGATAAAGGAAATATAGAGCAGGATCAACGAATTAAGAAGGAGGAGGAAGAATGGAAGTTACAAAAGAGGTGGGGTGGAAGTTGGGAAAGAAGTGGGAGGGATGTAGAGAATTGATGTTGGTGGAAAGAAAATATAGAAAAAATGAATAAATAAATAAATAAACATGCCACTAAAAACAATAAAATAAAGAAAACATAAAAAATGGAAAAATCATAACAATGTCAACATAATATGTACAAAACATACAATACGTACAAAACACAATTTTACACGTTTTTTGAATTTTTACAATTTTAATAAAAAGATATTTATAAAATAAAAATACAATAAATACTAGAAATAAAGGAAAATATAACTTTTCGGTATTTTATATTAAAAAATGGAATAAAAATCAAGAAAGAAAAAGTATGTATAATATATACAAAGTCACAACACACCTTTTACAATGGTAAAATAATTTATTTAATTTTTATAATAATATAATTTATTAATAAATAATAAGGACAGAAATATAATAAGAAATAAAATTAAAACGGGTTAAATTTGTACATAAAATGTTAGTGGCAAGTTAGTACATATATATATTATACAATTAGGTCCCAAAACTGACATTTTACAAACAAGATCCGATTTTAATGAAATAACTTTCATTGGATAGATAATTTTATAACTTAAACTTTAAAAGTTTGGTGAATTTGGAGTTCATACAAAGAGGGAATTTAGGTGAGAAGTTGGACTTTACGTCTTTTTCGGCTCAATAGGAAAAAGCATTTCTTCAATGTAGGAATTATTTTGTAATTTTTGTATTTTTATATACATTTTTATAAATAAGTTATAAAAAGAATTAAGTCAAAAGGTATCAACAAGAATTTATCAAAAATCAATCCTTTGGGTTTTGATAAATGAATTTTTCCAATGGTTAAAAGATTATCGGTTGTAGAAAACTGTTGAAGCAAAACCCAATTAATCAAAAAAAAGACACCAACTAGGAGAGAAAGAGAGAGAGAGAGAGAGAAAGAATAAAGAGAAAATGAAGAAATATCAGCCTCTCACTCTCTATCTCTCCTAAATTTAGTGTTTCACTATCTTTATTTATCCAAGCAAGTGCTTCTGGGTCGAACACAAGGAGGCAGAAAATCGTGCTCAGATTTTTCAAGTGAGAAAATTATTTTTGTGATCTATTTTTTATTTTCTTCTCTTCTTCAATAAGAAAACCTTTTTTGAATTCTAGTTTTTATATTTTTATACAAATTTTATTTTAAATTTTTTATTTATTTTTCAAAGAGGATATTTTAAAACAATTTATCTACAATATAGTATGTAAAAATATTAGAGAAATAGGTGATACTATAGAGTAGATGAATTGCTCGAGCAGCATGCTAAAGAATAAATAAAAACGAGCCAAAAACAGATCTATAATCAAAAATCAAAATCCCAACGAAAATGATAGAAAATCCTCGAAATTATATGCCAATAAAATGAAGAAAAAATATTATGATGCAAGAATAAAGTCCATACGTATCCCAAGAGTCCAAAGCCTAAGAAAAAAGGTAGAAGAAAATATAATAAAAGAAAAGGGCTTTTCTTTCAATTAGGACCCTACTCCGGGACCTAATTTCAAGAAAAGATCTAGAAATCTTATGCTTAGGTCCCTGTTCAGGGACCTAAATGTAATAAAAGTTCCTTTTGGAGGCATGCTTGAATTTCTAGGAGTTGTAGTGCAACTTATGCAAAATTCACATAGGTTCGGTCTTAACAGTCGCGATTAAATCTCACTCATGTGATCGTGGCCGTCCAATCTTGCCATTTGTCGATAATTTGCATAGTGCGTGTTATTCTATTGGATCTTTCCAAAATCATGGGCGACAATGACAATTTCATTCCTCGCTGTCGATGTGCAACAGTGTGGCGACTTCAGCTCCTCCAGCAGGGCCAGGAGAGGATCACCTATCCCCTCCGAGCTCACCTGCGATGGGGAGGTGGTCGAGGAAGGCTGAAACAATGTCAGATGAAAGTTAGGGATCTGAAACTCATGAATGAAGCCTGCTCCTCTTTGATGCAACTGATGCATATTTGATGAACTCCAGACGGTTGATTGTTAAAGGTGACACTTAAGATTCTTGAGGACCTACAAGAAGTGATTCACTTGCTCAATTTTTATGAGAATCAACCAAAAATAAAAAAACTTTTTGACTCCTTAATAACTTTTAAAGTCTTGAACTGTATTGAAATCCATGAATCCATAAGTTATCCTTTTTAACTCCTTAATTACATGTTAATCAAAAATTTCTTATTATTCTCTCAAATTCTAAAATAAGGAATGCAAGTCAAGATAAAATATTTTTTAATGACATTTTTATAGAATGAAAAAACTATTTTCATCTTCCATCCACATAACATATGCGTGCATTGATAGATTATCTCCATCTCCAATCCCACGTGCAATTGTCATCCAATAGTAGTTGTATATTATTGCAACAATTATTATTTCCATCGTGTAGAGGAGACACGTTTGCCATTATTCCCAGCACAAACACACTCATTTACAAAACCTTCCTAGCCCCATGCAACCATTGGATCCCCCTCTAGCATGTGTCCATTGCACTCCTCTATCATCTCTAAGCAATGTGTGGGTTAAATGAGACCTCTGTTGTCTCCCTTTTCACTAATTCTACATGCAACAAAGTAATGTTTGAGCATACTGTGTTGTGGTAGTACGGAGGACTAAAGAGACGCACATGAGGATAATGGTATTTTGAAAGGAGGCATACATGGTGGTATGGAATGGTCACGAGAAGTGAGTCGCTAGGTCATTGGTATGGTAGGCTGCTATAAATGTATTGTGAGGATGATAAGAAAGTTATGAAACGTGATCTTATATTTGTAAAAAAAAACATAATAAATCAACACAAAGTTGTAAAACATAATTGTAAAATAGTTACATAAGATCATAGTATGTAATTGTAAAGTTGTACAACATATCAAATAATCGTAAATAAATAAAGAATAAGGTTTAAAAAATAATTAATAATATAAAATAAATAAACATAACTCATCCATTGTCGATTCCAAACTCGGGTAAATTGAGGATGATTTTGTTAGGTAGACGATAACTAGCGTAAAATAATCGGAGACAAATTCCTAAATATTAATTTATTAAAAAAGTATTATTTAAGAATTTGCCTCAAGATAGTCGGATCTTTTCAATATGGATTTAAGCAAACATTTAGATTTTGTTGGGTTTTCCCTACTAGCGATGTGAAAATTGGCAAGGGCCGCTACATCATTGACCGGATGTAGTTTAAAATTTGCAATGGTTCTCGCATGAGGAATGCATATGAGTAATAAGCTAGTTCTGCTACATTGCCACTCATATGCAGTCCAAAGTTAGGGTTCTCGCATTATAGACACATAGGAGTAAAGAAGTTAGTCCAAAAATGGTAGCAAAAGAAGTTGAGGATTGGTAGTTGGAATATTGGCCCTTTGGCTAGTAAATCGATGGGCATAGTAGATATGATGGAAAGAAGAAAGATTCTGATACTATATCTCCATGAAACAAAATGAGTTGGGGAGAAGGCAAGGGAGATCTATGAGACATGCTTTAAATTATGGTATTCATGTAAAGAAAGGGTAGGAATGGTGTTGGAGTGGTTGTTTAGAAGAATTTGAAGGAGAGTGTGGTTGAGGTGTAAAGATTTGGGGATCGGATTATTTTTCTCAAATTTGTGTTGGATGAAGAAGTTGTGGATATAATCTCAATTTATGCATAACAAGTTGATTTAGAGGAAAAGATTCAACATGATCTTTTAACAGAATTTGGATAAGATTATGCAACGAATCTCACAAAGAGAGATGATTTGCCTAGGTAGAGATTAAAATGGACATGTGGGAAAGAATGCTTCAGGGAATGCTAGTATTCATGGAAGTTATGTCTTCAAGGTTATACATGAAGAGGGAAAAGTCACCCTGGATTGTGTAATGGTTTATGACCTTTTAATAGCAAACATTCTCTTCACGAAAGAGTCAGGAGCATTTAATTATTTATAAGAATGGTCCGACTAAAACACAGATAGATTACTTGCGATGAGGAGAAGATATTGGTTGTGTTGCAGAGACTACAAATAATTCTAGGAGAGAGCTTGACATATCAGTATCATTTACTAGTCATGGATGTGCAAATAAAAGGGTTGTCAAATATGAGGATGGCTCCCAAGATCATTATAACTCAATAATGGAATCTTCTGTTGAAGCAATCAATCTTCAAGGAAAGGATTTTAGAATACTTATCTTGGGATTTGTAATAGAAGTGCGAACAAGATGTGGGAGGCGGTAGCATCTTGTATCTGAAGGGTAGCCAAAGATATGCTAGGTGAGTCTAAGGGAGGAGTTATAGGCTAAAAGTAAACTTGGTGGTGGAGTGATGGAGAGCAAGAGAAGCTTAAAAATAAAAGATCTTGCTTTAAAGCTATGTATAAAGATAAAACAACGGAGAATATCACAAACTACAAAATAACAAAGAAGTAAGTAAAGGAGATTGTAAGTGAAGCCATGTATAAGGCTTATGAAGTTTTGTACAAAAAATCTTGACTCGAAGGAGGGCCATAAGGATATATTCAGATTAGCCAAAGCAAGAGAAATAAATATCAAAGATCTTTCTCAAGTGAGATGCATCATAAATGATGAAGGATATGTGCTTTTTATCAAAAGGATATGGAGAGTAGATGGAAATAGTATTTCCATAAGATTTTCATATGAGGAGGTAATAAAGAAATTACATTGAGAGATCTTGCTGATAGTGAATGTTACATGAATCGTGCAAGTTATAAACAGATACAAAGGAAGGAAGTAGAAGAGGTTTTAAAGATTATGAAACTGGGAAAGGGGTAGGGCATAATGACAATCTTATAGATGTTTCGAGAGTTTTAGGTGAATGGGGTTGACTTGGCTCACAATTTATACAATGTTATTTGAAAAGAAAATGCCCGGAGAAAGGAGGAGAAGCAATTTGGTGCCTTTATATAAGAACAACTGTGACATCCAAATTGTTCAAATTATAGAGGTATCAAATTGATGAGTCATACTATGAAAATTTAGAAATGTGTGATTGAAAAAAGGTTGAGGCAAGTTTCCAAACTAATTGAAAACCAATTCCGGTTCATGTCAAGTTGCTCAACTATTGAAGTTATCCGCTTGTTGATGAGAACAATAGAGATCTATAAGGTTAAAAAGAAGAATGTACATATGATTTTTATTGATTTAGAGAAGGCTTATGATTCAGCCCCAAGGGGATATTTTGTGGAGAGCTTTGGAGAATAGACAAGTACATGTTCTATACATTAACCTTATAAAGGGTCTGTATGATGGGGATTCAGCTTGTGTAAGGATCCAGTATGGGAAGAATGATTGTTTTAAAATCACTATTGGACTGCATCGAGGTTCATCTTTAAGTTCATTCCTTTTACTTTGATTATTGATGAGTTGACTAGTCACATTCAAAATAAGATACCTTTATTTATGTAGTTCATCAAAGATATTGTATTGATGATGAAACAAGAGAGTAAATGAGAAGTTGGAGGTTTGAGGCATGTCTTAGGGACGAAAGGATTTCATAAAAGTAGGGCTAAAACTGAATACATGTAGTGCATATTTGATGGAAACAATGGTGAAGGATTCGAGGTGAATATTGGAGATGATAACATCCAGAAGAAAGATTCCCTTAGATACTTGGGATCTATTTTGGAACATGATAGAGAAATCAATGACGATGTTATTCATAGAATAAATGTAGGTTGGATAAAAGTGGAGAGGAGCCTCTACTATTATTCATTATAAGAAAATTCCTTTGAAAGTCAAAGGAAAGTATTACAAAGTAGTCATGAGACATGCTATGCTCTATGGATCAAAATGTTGGCCTGAGAACCATAGACATATATAGAGAATGACAATAGCATAATTTATAGTGCTAAGGTGGATGTGTGGTCATGCACTAATAGATCAGATTCAGAATGATGTGATAAGAAGGAAAGTTGGTGTAGCTTCAATAGAGGACAAGATGAGGGAAACTGCTTAAGATGGTTTATCCATTTGCAAAGGAAGTCAGTTGATGCACTAGTTAAATGATGCGCAATTTGGGATGTTGAGCCAGTTGACAGTGGGCGAGGAAGGCCCAAGTAGTGTTGAATGAGACTATTCAAAGGGATTTTAGTTATTTGGATTTAATCATGATAATGACCCAAAATCCATGTAGCCAGTCCTATTTAATTATGAGAAAAGTCTTTGTTGTTGTATATAATAAATAAACAGGAAATTATAAAACAAAACTATATAATCAAAATAAATAAATATGAAGTTATAAAACATAATAAGGAATGATAACAAATAATATTTACATACATGTTCAAAATCTTCTTTATATAATGTGCTTTAGATTTACTTATTTGCAAACATATAAACATAAAAATAAATGCAAATATCAATTTCATAACATTGAGTTGTTTTCTTGCAATAATTGGTGATATTTTTTCAAAAATAATTGTTGAGATCGCATATTTAATAGTTTGTTATAAGATGTGTGTTCATCAGAACACACTCTATGTGAGAGGCGATGGTAAACCAAATGGACGAAGGATTGATGGCTACCTGGTGAGGTGTACATCTGAATACGACCTAAACCTAATCAAAACTCACTTAATGCATATCGATGTATCGATTCAAGTCTTCCATGTATATACACGAGGTCGGTGATGACTCATCTCTTTGGGGAAAAAACAAGCGCAAGCTCAGTAGAGTTGGCTCTTATTTGGAAAATTGACATTCTGCCAAGGTATGTTGCCATGAGGGTCCAATTTAAGATCTTCCAGGAGGGATTTCGCAGTTTAATTGGCAACCAGTTAAGGCCCAAATCAAGCCGCCTTGAGTCAAAATGAGTGGGAAAATTAATTCTCAGGTGAGATACTGAGGAAACACCGGCATAGAGGACGCTTTTGTTTTGCATTTTTTGCTGGAGAAGGAAGTTTAAACCCCGAACTCTCTTTCTCTCTCCCCTTCCCCTGATCTGCATTCGAAGCCAAGCCTCCGAGCAGAATATTAGAAAAAAAAAGGAAAAAAAGCCAGTTTCCGCTCAGTGGAGCCCACTTCACACCACATGAAACCAAAGCAAAATCCCCGCATGATCGTGCCGAAGGTTTTCCCTACACAAACCCCACTACCCGAGCACAAAGTCCTCCCCTTTCCCCAGCAACTAACAGCTAACCACAGACCGACCATTCCCTTCCCTTCCAGCCGTACCCCCAAGCAAAGAATCCCCAATCCTTACCGTCCACCTCCTCACAATCCAAGCAGTCTAATACAGCAAAGACATCCCCCATCCCCAAGTGGGAACCCTAATACCCAAAATCTCGAGCTTCCCAGATACCAATGGCCAACTTGATATTCCGAACCATTACGAAGAAGAGCACGTGGCTTGCTCTTTTTCTCGTGGCCTACGCCTCGTTGCTCTCCACCTCCTGGTCCCTCCTCATCTCCATCCAGTCCTGGTACGCCGCCACTCCTGGTGCTCTGGCGGCGCTCTGGGCATCCGCAGCCTACGGCGGCACCTTCGGTATCCTGTCGGCGGCGGCGGCGACCGCCGTGGCAGTCCCAGCGATGGTGGTGACGTGGATCACGGTTGTGGTTCTTCTAGCGCTGCGGGGGAGACCGCGGCGGCGGCTTGTGGAGGACGGCCGACGGGTGACAGCGGACATAGCGAGGGTGGCGCTGGGGATCGCTGTGCGAGAGGGGAACGCCGTGGCTGCTTCCTGCGCCATCATGAGCTTCTTCTTCCTTTTCCGGCAAAGGGGGGTGGAGGAGGATTAGATTGTCCAGGGTTAATTAGAGGTGGTGGATGTGATTAGCGGGGGAGGTTCTTATGATTAGAGGCGGGTAATTTCCCAGATGGTTCTGACGCTGTGGATCGGCGATCCCACGGTGGTACTTTCTTACTCTTTCTGTTCGGGGACAGGCTTTCTTCGGACGGATACTCCCCGCTCTTGGCTATTGCGTATTTACCCTTTTAAATGTGTAGTTACACGTATTCCTCTTAAAAAACGACCTTCTGTGGATAGTTGCTTATGTTCGACGTCCGAGAAAGATAGATTACTTATTCTTTCAAATCCGTATTTTGCATGTCATGAAGACTGAAAATGCAGCGTATGACATAAGTGGTCAATGATATTGAAGAATTTAATCTGACGTAATCAGATGAGAAAGATAAATTGATAGGCATTTTAGTGATCGACTGATTATATCCAAGGGGGTATATCTCTGACCGTGCATTATTATGGAGGTGTGTATTCTAAGACATGTTAACAGCTGCGCGGATATATGCTGATTGCAAAGTATCACTATGCTGAAGGTTAGAGGTGGAGATGGGGAGAAATTGAGTGTTGGGTTAGTTCTAAGTGGAGGAGGTGAGCTTGAGTTTCGGAGTATTGGCTGCAGTTGGAGGCTAAGTTAAGCATTCTTCTTCTCTTTAGAAGTCAAATGTTGAACTGGGGTCGGTAAAGTTTCTGCTCGAAATTTTCTTTTATTGGAATTATATGATTACATTACTGTAGCATTCATTATGTCTCTTCTTTGTCAATGTGTATAAATTGTACCTTCGTATTTTGTTTTTCCTATGATACATGAGGCCTTGCAATATATTCAAAGGAATATCTACATATCGGAACTTCATATGATGCAATTGGGAAAACATTTACGTTCTTATTGTGTTGGCAATGGTTTGTATTCAACATTTTTTACTGTAAATATTCTATTGGCTTTTCCATAATAAAACTGCCCATATGCAGTCAGAACGGATTTCACAAAACATCTCTTCAGGTTTCAACACAAAATGTCACATTTGATTTGATTAGGTGATCTGTTTTTCCAGGATTTTGTGCCTACATGAATGTTGATATTTGTGGCTGTGCGCATGTAAGCAAATCAATGCTATCCAATATATTAATTAGCTGGAAACACATATATGGTATATATTTGACTTACATGAATAAATGTTATTTTAAGAACAAGAAATCATCAATTATTCATGTTATGATTCAATATTTTTCTTTCTTTTGTGTTGTAATATGAGATGTATAAAAAACATGGATGTATATGTGTACAAATGCTTTTATGTAAAGCCCTAAAATCAAATTTCTTAGCTCTTCTTTACCCATATGTCCAGTTTGAAGAGGTGAATCCAACGAAACTTTGCATGTCAACTAGAGTTCGTCACGAATTGTTATGAATTTTGGTAGTAAGGGAGGTCGATGCTAGTTAAGCCGGTCATTAACTCGTAATCATCATCATTGATACTAGTTAGTTATGATTAAGAAGTAATTATGATTAAGGTAACTAAGCATGATTAGGAAGCATTAATAATGAATTATTGAAAATTAATCACATTTAAGGAATAACTAATCATGATCACAGTAATTAATCATGCTTCGCATTACTTAAGCATTGTTTGTGTGGGTTTTGCAATAGTCATGGGTAAAATTGAGAGATGGATGGCCTAAATATTATGTCGATGACATGATTAGTGGCTACGATGCCATGTCATCGTCCTACAGAGGAAGTAGTGCATGATTCATCAGTCAAGATGACTGGGTAATGACTAGGCTCGCACGCAGGCAGAGTAGAGACCAATAATACCTCCCTACCCATTTATCCTTTATACATCCATTTCAAATACCACTCTAGCCTAGGCTAGGGTTCGGAGGATGAGAGAAGGAAAGGGAGGCATGGTCGAAGAGCATGTAAAGGGTTGTTGGGAACGAAAGGAGAGTGTAAATGTGCAAGCTTTCATAGCCAACTTCAGGTCTGAGATAAGTAGATCTAACTTAGCTAGATTTTCAAGTTTTTCTTCTTTTGTATATTAGTATTAACATGTAAGGAAGAAAACAGTTTGTAACCCTTATTGGGTGAGCATGGCTTTGTCGTCAATGAACATATGATTTTCCGCATGCTTCACCCATCCAAGTTATTAAGCATATCAATTCTTCACTATATGTTAATTGTATTGTTATTATGTTATTTAGAACATGAGTAACACCCTTCTTTTGGCGAGTGCAGACTTGCCATTGGAGAACATGTGATTCTTCAAATGCTTCACCTACCTATGATGGGAGGTATATTGGTTTTTTTATTGTTTATTCTTTCAGATTCATTTTTTCCAAAGTCTAATTGTTGTTTTTATTTTGAATATCACTTTTACAAGCAGAAACTCTATCGAAATATACTTCGAAGTGTTACCCAATTTAAGGGAAAACTCATAGGAAAATCTCTTCAAAGTTAACAGTAATATAAGGGGAAACTTCACCGAAATTTCGAGACGAATGTGTGTTCCGTGTGTTCTCCACGCTTGTTCATTCTTCATGTTCTTTCTTTGCATATTCTTTGCGTTCATAATTCTTAAACATATTTTGGCAATTTCATGAGCTATTAATTACTCTCATTGAGCACAAATCCAAGTAGGTTGTGGCACATGCGAAAGGTGACATGCTAGGTAATATATCCTTTATCTTGACTGAGTTTTCAACTAAAATTACATTTGGATTCTTGATTATTGTGTTCTTTATCATGAAGAACATTTATGTATTGATCAACACAACTTTTGGTGACTGATTCATGTTTAGTACATACATGATCCCTATGATTGATGATATTTTTGTGATAATTTAGATTAGATCTTTTGAAAAAAAATAAATGGATAAAGTATATAAAACTATATGGGTATTTACATGAAGATACATATTGGCGAATCAAGTCAAAGATTGATAAATAAAATGATGTTGATGCTTCAATACATAAACTTGACATGGTTTTAGGTAGAAACAATTATGTTTTTCCCATTATGACATGGATAACGTAGAGTAGTCATTAAAAGTCGAGCATGCAACATGTAGGTTTGCTAGAAGAAATCTGCACAACAAACCAAACTTAGGTGGTAAATGGTTGCCATATTACATTGAGCATATAAAATAAATGGTTTTTATTAATTGTGCCTCTCTGAGATATTGCAATATCAGTTTTGCCCCTCCCTTTTTTGAAACATCAGTTGTACCCTCGACTTCTTGTCGTTCTATCACTTTTTCCCTTTCCTTACTTTAGTCGTCAATAAGTTGAACTTAACTATGGTTTTTTCAAATCATGGAAAGGTAACGAGGGGCACAACTTTCCAGATACTCCCCCATCCATCCTCCTCCTCTATCCCATCCTCCTCCGCTCGACACCCCTTCGACCTCCTTTTTCACCATCCTTGTCGATAAATGGAACTTTGTCAACTTCAGCTACAGATATCACCTTCTACAATGTTGTCATCTCCATTTAAGCATGCGAAGGCGCCGCCACTATCGCACTCAAGATCTTCCAGTACATGCTACGAGGTGGGTCATGCACACCTGACAACTACACCATAGCTAGCATGCTCGATGACATTGGGAGTCTAATGGGCCTCGTGATGGGGCTCTGCTCATAGCTCCACTACATCATGGTAAAGCACGTCAGATGGTTTGAATAGGTGGGAGGAGGAGGGGTGGGGTGCGATAATAGAGCATGAGGAGGCAAGAGGAGGTGGGGCGACAAAGGAGAGGGGTGGAAGAGGTGGGGTGCTGGAGGAGGGCGGCAGAGGAGGGGTGGGGCACAACAACAGAGGATGATGATGCAAGAGGAGGTGGGGAGATGGAGGAGAGGGGTGGATGAGGTGGGGTGCTTGAGGAGGGTGACAACGGAGGGGAACAGAGGAGGAGGGTTGGGGCATGAAAACATAGGAGGAGGAGGCAAGAGGAGGTGGGGCGAGGGAGGAGAGGGTGGAAGAGGTGGGGTGCTGGAGGGAGGGAGGGGGGTGGACTGGAGGGGAACGAAGGAGGAGGGGATGGAAGAGGGGTGGGGCACGATAGCAGAGGAGGAGGAGGAAAGAGGAGGTGTGGTGACGGAGGTGAGGGGTGGACGAGGTGGGGGTGTTGGAGGAGGGGGGAGGGGAATGGAGGAGGAGAGGGTGGAGGAGGGGTGGCATGCGACAGTAGAGGAGGAGGTTGGAGGAGGAGTTTCTGGTGCTGTAACTCAGATGAAGGGGGTTAGGGGTGGTGATATTGAGCCGGTAGGGGAAGAGGAGGAAGTTGGGGAGGAGGAGGAGGAGGAGGGGGGCGGGGGAGGAAGGAGAGGGTGAGGAAGGGGATGGTGTAGAGGGAGAGGAAAGACCCCTTGGTCCTTTTTTTTAAATTTAATTCCCCTTGTATCTTCAAAGTTAGCATCTGTTTGCATTGAGGATGGACATTAACTTACAAGACTAGCACGAGTGATCGAGTGACAAGAAGTTTGGGGCACAACTAATATTCTAAAAAAGAGAGGGGCATAACTGATATTGCAATATCTCAGAGGGGTACAATTGATAAAAAAACCTAAAATAAATTGCTTACAATGCATGGTTGTGGACTGCCATCAGATGAGTTGCCTAAATGAATATGTTGCCATGCCATGTGGAAGAACGAGGTCAATAAGTAGTGGTTATGTCACAATAACATGTATCTCAAGCCACTAGTAAAAAGAGTTAATTGGTTATATTTAAGCAACTAGATCCTTAGGATGGTAGTATTTCTTGTTACACGGAAAGAAGGCCAAAAATCCATGAATAATAAGATAAAAAAATGTCCAGGATTGCATTGGACAACACATACTAGACCACTTATGTATCTAATTCTTCATATTCAACCAATATTTTTGAAGTAATCGATAATTTCTTGATCAATCAACCTCCGACAATAATTGATCAAGTTTCAAATTCAATTCAATGGCTATAATGATTACCTTTTATCGGTCAACCACAATGACTTGATTTATCAACTTCACTCTTGATCGGTTACTCAGAATTTTCTGACCGATCAACTTAGCAGTATCTTACTGAATTATTTCCATTCTTCGATCAATGACCATATTTTTGAATGGATGTTTGTGAGCGCTATAATTTATTAGCTTTCATTCGACGTGGTTTTTTTTGTTTATTTTACTGGGCAAATCCCAAAGTCAAACTCAAGGAGGCAAAGGAACAACCTAGAATAATGTCTATCAAGGTTCATGCATGGTTTTCAACACGATATTTTTTGGTATTTTTAATACAATTTTGATGTAATTTATAATCCGAGGAAATATGATGCATGAATTTTTAAATAATTTTTTGTAAGAAAATAATGCTATGTTGTGCAGTACGAGAGAAACAAACAAATGCAATATTATTATTTTTTAATGCAATGATATGATACAAAATCATAATGAAAAGTGATTGTGGATATGAAGTAAGCAGAACCCAACAACAACCAATCAAATTAGCACATCCTCCAAGTATTATCACAGTTAATTATTCAATTAAGCTTTGATTAAGTTCCCAAAATTAATCCCCCAAATCATGACGCAATTTAATGAGAAAGAGAGTCAATGATTAAAAGAGAAGTGCTCATAAATGAACCAAATAAAACTTCAATTAACTAGTGTCAAAGAATGTTTCAAAAAATAAAATATCAGTGTTCATTGTGATAGGAGATCGAGTGCACTCCAAAACGACACCAAGAATATAAAAATTTGATAAATAATGCTCAAGTTATGGTAAAGTTCAAGGACTTAAAAGTAAATAAAATAACTAGAAAGCTCCCAGTTATACCCTTAAAGTGGGGTTGATTTGTAATTATCCAGAATTTGCTGGGGAGAGATGTGCAAAATTCCCGAGGGGCATATGCGCAACACGTGCCCTTGGAAGGAAGGGCTATCCAGCGAATAGGGTGATCTTCAGTTGCAGCTTTTGTAAATTTCCCAGACAGGCATGTGCAGGGCACGTGCCTTCTGGCTGGGGCTGCTTCTGTGAATGTGATGGAATTTAGGGGGGGCTTCTCTTGCAAATTCCAAGGCATCACACGAGGATCACATGACTGCCTTTGGGCTTTATTCAGGCAGAGCAGCGGCGGAGTATGTCGGAGCAATGGCTGGTCCCAGCAGGTGGCGAGGCGTAGCTCGACGTAGCGAAGGAGCAGAGGCGGTTGGCTCGGTGAAGTGGAGGGCAAACGACGGTGGCTGACACACGACCATGGGTCGTCGGGGGCGTGAATATGGGGTCGGACCGTTGGAATGTCGGTGGCGTTCTTGTGATCCGGTGAAGCTGTCGATGCTCGTCGTTAGAAGAAAGGCATGGATGAAGTTCGATGGTGGATCTTGATCCCATGGAGGTAGTTGGTGACGCGTGAAACCTAGGAACTGGAGTTCGCCGGAGTGGCTGGAGGCGGAGCAGCGTTGTTGGAGGTGAAGTCGTGGCGGTGGTGGAACTAGGGGCTCAACAACATGGGAGTTGAAGGTGAAGTTGATAAAGTGGATGCACAGGTGGAGGGATTGTATGCATGGTGGTGAAGATGAAATATCGTAGCTCGACGACAAAGAAGGCCGGAGCAAGGCAAGAGCTGCCATGGGTGTGGCTCTGCAACGATGTCGAAGGAGGGTGGCATCAGATCTCATCGATGCAAGGTGGGAGGTCAGAGCTATCATCTCTAGGGCCCTCCTCTTAGATGTTGTGTAGGGTAATCAGCAGATGGCTTTCTTGGAGGGGCGGCGAAGTTCTTAAATAGTAGATAGCGGCGGTGGTCGAATTAGGAAGGAGGGGGTAATGGCGATTTGATGAAGTTGGGGATCGACGAAGATGTGTAGGCGTTGTGCTGATCGAGGGGTGATCGAAGGGTCGCAATTCACAGGGAGGTGATGGCAAAGATCAGAGCGTGATTGGAAGGTGGTGGCGCCCAAGATTGAAGGTAGCAGAGAGATGAGGGCGTATGGTGGTTGACCGAGAATGGAAGCGAGACGAGGGGGATTCGATTGGACGGAGAATCGCGGGGATGAGCAGAGGCGGGGCCCCGATTAGGCAGGAGGGTGGTGCCACCCAAAAGGGGAAAAATATGGGGGGGGGGGGGAAGACCAAGGAGGAAGGAGAAGAGTTCTGGGTCGTCCGATCGGTCGAGATCGGACGGTCCAAATGCACCATGTGGCGATGTGGGGAAGAGAAGAGGGTCGTCTGATCAGTCGAGATCAGACGGTCCTAATAGTGCCACGTGTCATTTTGATTTTTTTCTTTTATTTTTATATTTAATATATTTTTATAAAATAAATGAAAAATAAAGGTTAAAAATGGGGAACATGTGGCAGCTCCAGGAGCTGCCACGTGTCAGCCCCACAAAAAACGAACAATAAATACAATAATAAATGCATAAAAAATAGTAAATGATCTTAGATCGAAACATTTTCTTCACAAAAGTTGCTCATCTCGATGAGATATACAACTTTCGTGAAGAGACTAAAATCAAAATCGATCATTTGAATAAAATGATATTTTTGGGATATCCCATGTACATAGAATACCTTGATTTTTGTTGTTTATAATTTTTATTTTTAAATCAGATACAAATAGGGAAAATATGATAAAATTAAATACAAATATTTACACATTAATATATTTTTTATTTTTATTATGTAAGAAAAAGAATAAATAAAATACGAAAAGACTATTTTTGTACAGACTGTTAGTGAGGACTCGACTCAGTTAGTTTCTTCGATTTCAAGCTCAATTTGGTTTTGTATTTTTGTGTATTTTAATAAAATTTTTATAAAAGTAAATAAATGAGAAAGAAATAATATAAAATAAGTTAATTATGTACATAAAATAATAGGCCAAAAACCTCTAAAATACAAAATGTATAAACGAGGCCCCGAACCCAACTTTCATATATGAGCTCCGTTTCACTTGAACTTGGTCTTGTTTTGAAGATAATTGAATGTACATTAGTTCAAAAATGAGTAGGATTAAATAGGACACTGAATGAGGAAGATATCGAGGTTTTAGTTTGGAAATCCTATAATTAGGTTTTGAGTTTTTTGTCCACTTATTTAGGTTAGTGATTTTATTTGGATTTTTTTATTATTGTTAGTGATATGTATACAGTTCAGGTATTTTCAGGTCATTTGGAGTTAGCACGAATTAGTTAAAAATCAGGGAAGTTAGGCTATTTTATATGTCAATTGGACTGAGATTTTTGGCTTCTTATTTTATGCAATAATAAGTGGTAATTGCAATTATTATTACTTCATGCATGAATGCTAATTATACAGAATAAATGAAGAAATGCCAATCAATTTTGAGGATTTGAGCTTAATTAGTCAATTTTAGAGTGATGAATCTAAGATTCATCATCCCCATATACTTAAACCATGCTCGTCCCTAAGCATCTAAGGAAATGCAACGAGGTGAGATGAGATTGGGTTCCATACCAAGACCATGAACAGAAGGTGAAAATGAAAATAAACCCAACCTTTGGATTATTACTGTAGCGGAACTTCTGTGAGACTTAGAATTTTAATATCAACAAGCTTCAAGTTCTACACATCATTATTACAGTTTCGGCTCAGAAGTCATCTTAGATCAATCCTCCTCCCAACGCATACCCCATGAACATTAAGCAATTGACTCATGTCTGTAAAAGGTTTTAGCTCTTCCCATCCAGAATTTTAGACTACCACACAAACCTCCTCTCCAGTAACTCATCTTCGGGGAGTCAGGTATTTCCTTCTAAGCTCTGTCGCGCTGTGTTCACAATCGAATAGAGGGAGAAATTAGAAGATGGGGAAAAGAACTGGAGGGTGACCAATATATTCACCTCTCCTTGTGAAGTTGGCCAATGTAGCCGAGTCTCCACCAAGATCTGTAGGATGACTTGAAGCTTGGACCTTTTGGTCAAATATTTATTTAGTAGTTGGCTTCTTCTTTTGTTTGGATTTTTGGTTGCTCTTGCATGGATCTTCTTGTGCCCCTATGGATATCGAATCCTTTTTTCTGTACATGTTTTAGGGTCTTAGAAAAAATTATGCCCAGTCCTCCATCCTTTTTCGAATCTTTATTTCACTATGTACTCCGGTCTTTAGATGTCTATGCCACAAGAAAAAAAACTCACACAGTCTTCCAACATCACGTCTGAGTTGAGCTAAGTGCATAGTGCGAGAGTATAAATTAATTCCCTATTCCAGAGTAATACCCAAAATGAAGAGACCAGTTTAGACAATAAGAGTCAAGTGCCACATATTGTCATGCGGAACTCGAAGAATTAAGTTAAAGACCTAAAGCTTCTAAAATTTATCTCTCGGTGAAGTTCCTCTGAAAATTCGGTAGATTAAGGTCAAGTCCAGACCACTCTTGGTTTCTGCTCATAACTCGGTTCAGAATCTAAGGGCTTTTCACAAATGCATATGCACGTAATGTTGGATGAAGTGCAAGTGCGTGAAATGCAGACATATTTTGTGATTTTTTTATATATATTTTTAGATTTTTTTAACGAAAGGATTTTTTGTTATTTTTTAATGCAAAAATGAATAAGAAGTCATATTTTCAAAAAAAAAGTTGGTTGGACACAGTCAGTGTTAGTAGCAAAAGTTTTTTTGTATTTTTTTTGTTTTGTTTTTTTACAAGTTAGCTACCCATCCCGTAAATACATATAGACTTATGTGAAAGTACGAGCTATGGGTAAAATATATACACAGTATATATACACCCCCCAATACTTAGTGAGTGTTATGTCCTCATCACACAAGAAGCGAAAAGAAGACATAGATCGGGCTAAGTGTAAGAGAGTGAAAAAGAATTATAAATAATAGAAGTTGGTCCGTCCCCCCATACTTAGACTGTGAACAATCTAAGTATAGAAGAAGAGAGAGACTGAGTGGTCAGGAGATGTGAATGAGGAGAGTATATACACGTGGGAATCGATTCCCCCTATACTTAGGCTCTAGTCAGCCTAAGTATAGAAGAAGGGTGGAAATGAGGCGATCGTGAGATGGGGAGAATGGTATGTACATATGTCATCGGTCCCCCCCCCTATACTTAGGCCTTGGACTAAGTAGAGTAAGAAGATGTACAAGGAGACCGATGGGGCCAGGAGGGAGGGAGGGGAGCCGATGATTAAGGCGATTTTCGTTTGATCTTTTTGTGAGCCTGTGGTGGGAGATTGTAATGATAAAAAGGAGATGAAGCATATGATTCCCAACCATTATCAATGTTATCCTTAGAGAAATCATGCTGGAGAGTATATGAAGCATATGAATCAAATGAACGATAATCATCATCGGAGTTATCCTCAAAGAAATAGTATTTGAAAATGGAGGCACTCCATATATTCTTGTTGTTTAGTTTCTTCGGTTGTTTTCTCAGAATTTGTTCCTTCTTAGGATCAAGTGATTCATCCTCGGATGATGAATACTATGAAGCACCAATCTTAGTTAGCTCATAAAAAATATTCAAGTATATTTAATGAGATCAGGAGAATCGGCTTTGGATGAATAATAGTGCGGAACATGAGACATTCAACCGGAATCGAAGATTAGATCCTTGCGAAGATAAGGTTTTAGAACTGCCAAATAGACCTCACTCATGTAGATTACCCTTTCCGGACCTGATGCAAAATCATAAGATGATTCCTCTTCCAGAAGATCGAAGGTGACTTTCTTTTCAGATGAAGGATCGGCCATTTTATTTCGTGTTGTCTGTAAAGGTGCTGGTCCTAGGAGTGAGGTGTTGACACTTGAGTCTCCAGATGAGTAATCATTGTAATATTCCTCCTTGGTCAGTGCACATCCTGCATCTTTGTTATTAGTTGTTTTAATGTTAGTGTACTTCTGAGTTGATTTGAATTGGTCAAGGTAGTCACAGAAGATTTCAGCAGACTCAGGGTGAGCCCAAGCATATGTCTCAAGATCATATAAGAAGTCATCTATTCGATTTTCCATGGTGAGAGCAGCAGGAAATGGAACAGGGGGGAGAGTCTCTAAACCAATAGTCTCTTCAACAGCCTCTATCTTAGGTGTATGGTTATGGCTGTTGACAACTTCGTGGGTTTCCTCAGGATATTGCGTTTCATCAAAAACAGGGTGAGATCAAAGTGTTCTCAATGTTGTAAAATTAATTTCCCAAGTCTCGCACTCAATAATTGCCTTAGTCAATGCCAAGAATGGATTTCCGAGAATTATCGGAGATTGAGTGAATTCTCTTTGATGATCAATATCAATGATCATGAGGTCCACTTTAAGCAGAGCACCTTGGAATGTAATGATGATTGGAATTGTTCCTCTCGGTCGCTTTATGGATCGATCAGCCAGTTGAACGATTTCTCTTATCTTCCTGATAGGTCCAAGTTTGATCTTGTCAAATATAGAGGTTGGAAGGATATTGATTGGTGAGTCATCATCGATTCGAGCATGGGTAAATATTATGTTTTTGATTCCACAGTCAAATCTGGGCAACTGCTTCACTATGTGTCTCTTGGTTTTTCTCCTCAACACCTAGAAGGTGGCCATTGGCAAGATATGTATTTCAGTCTTTGTTCTCATTCTGCCTGACTTTTACATCATTAATTTTTTCATTACAAATCCTTTAAGATCGGGAAAAATGTTCAATAGGCTGTATCAAAGGAAGTTCAAAAATAAATCTTTTCTCCTGTTCTTCCCGTAAAGTAGGATTCAGTTTTATTTTTTATGATTTTTTTTGGATTTTCAAATTTTTAGTTATTTTTTAATATTTCATTTTTTGGTTTTCTGTCTAGTGAAGTGGTGCTTTCCATAGATGATGAAGGATTTTGATTAGCCAAATAAGAGTCAAAATAAGAGTCATCCCTAGGGGAGTAATATGTAGAGGTGTCATTGTAAGAGTCGTCCCTAGGGTGAACATCGTCTATGGGTTTTTGAATATCCTTGGGGATTCTCAACATTAGATCCACTCATTTCATCCTCTACTTTCATATCTAAGCTTCCATAAAACAATATTACTCGGTCAGTGAAATTTCTAAATTTTTCCTCCATTAATTCTTATTTCTTACTTATCCTCAAAATATTATCCTCTGAAGAATTTTGAGGATCAATCATGTAAGCACTATCTGTGGTTTCTCGTTTTTGAATTTGAGATCTGGTTATTTCATCTTCCATTTTCTTGTACGAGCTGGGAGGAGATTCTGTTGGAACATCGAATATATAATCATTCTTTTCTAAAAAATTCTCCTCAAAAATTATGGAAGGAGTCTGCTCAGTGGAATAGAAATCATATGTCTCATACTCAACATAGTGTGATTCAGGAATGTCGAGTCCATTCCTTTGGTCATGATAGTCATATATGAAGATGGGATTGTTACAGTTAATCCAAGATGGATGATTATCAGGTGCCAATCCTCGTTCTCTATTTGGATTTCCATTTTATTTCCAATGATCAAATCAAATTGTGGATTTGCAAAGTATTGACCTTTTCCAACAATATGGTGAGGAGAGATTGAAGTCGGTTGGAGTTGTAGTCTCAGCGGGTCATTTTCCTCAAAAGCGATTTGATCTGCAAATGGTTCATGAGTTCCGAAGAGAAATGGGTCAATCTAAGAAGGTAGTTTCTCATTTGTGATCAAAGGAGGGAGAGGTGGAATATGTGAAGAAGTGTTGAATTCGTTCGGGTTGATCATGTGGTTAGAGTCTCTCACGAATATAGGATTGACATTTACATAGTATGAAGGATTGATTGTATGAGCATAATATAGAGGATTGTCATTCATGAAGTGGATAGGATTTATAGAAAGGGTTGGATCTATTTATGGGTGAGAGTCTCTTGTGAAAGTTGGATGATGTCTGGTTGGAGGAGGTTTTGAGGCTCTGGGTCTGACTGAGACGAATTCTTATTCATAATATAGATCTGATGGGTACTCGGACAAATGTCTAATCATTTTTAAATGAGCCGACATAATGGATGACGATTCAATTCAATCCGGTGGGTACTTGGACAAAAGTCCCATAATTTTCGAAGGAGGTTTATTCGTTGACATAATGGATCTTGGTTAACAATGTTCAAGTGCCTATGATATTCAACAGAAGAAACCCTAAATTTTTCAGATCAAGAAAGGAGAGTGATGGCACAAATGTGCGGTATTTGATATTCGAACTCGGTTCACGCATATCAATGCAAACACAAATCAAAACCCAGGTTAACCAACTCACGCAGTGAAGGTCACAAGATTTCGACCAATTATCTTGTCAATTTTAATTAGTGATAAGTCAAATCTTGCAAACATTTAAATGAGTTGTTAGGTGTCTGTATTTTCCTACCGACTAAACCAAATTCTTATGACTAGTTGCACCTACTTTTAGCCAGTATGGTGTAAGTACGGACCGTAGAACGACTACCCGTGTTACCTAAGGATGGAGCCTTACGTAGTGTCTTTTAAACCACCCACTCTGCTAAGGAAATCATAACCATTTATTGGCTAGCCGTAGATCCTCACTGAGAAGTAGCTAATCATCTTTGTAGAATCAGTATTCAATATGAAAATCCTGGCTTGGATCTATCCTAGTGTGTGTCTCTCTCCTTTTTGTAAGATAAATTAATATAAGGTCGGGGTTTCTCTCTCGCAAAAATTCTTGATTTTATTAGTGGATTTAGTCGGCTTTGTTTAACATTCCCAATTTTAATTAGGTGATCACTGAAATATTAGAGTGAGCAAAAATACACGTCCACCATCCAGTCCCATTTTTTTAAAATTTACGTGACAAAACAGGAGGGAGGAATTCGAGAAAAGACGATGCACGCGAAAAACAATGATGTATGCTCAGTTAGAAGACTTATAATGATTCCTCATAATCTCCATGTGGGATGTAATACAAGAATTGAAAATTATTCTAGATGCATGCAAGCCGATAAAAACTGCGCCTAGCATAAAGTTCTATTAGTCGGGAAGAAATGAGTCAAATTTTTGACTAAGTTAAACGATCTACTATGCGTCTCGTGTAAAGTATAGTGCAGTACTAGATTTTACGAGCACCAACAATAAAAGTTAAATCTCTAATAGGTGTATATGAAGGTCTAACCTACGAGCCATTCAAAGCGGGCCCTACCCTCGCTAGAGAGTGAAACAAGACATCATACACAACATAAAAAAGTTCAAAATCTTGTTACACACGTGAGAGTCCAAACGGACACCGCTATAAATGAGCAATTAATTACATAAATTAAAATTATAGAAAAATAAATCCTAGACTCTACGCTCTCTCACGACTCGACTCGATCTTAATTTTAATGCGGCTTGGCGACCGACGAAGATGCGTCGATTTCAAGAGAATGACTCCACGAGTGTCGGGTACCTTGCACGAAAAATAAGAGAGAAAGTGTAAAAGAGTAACAAAAAAATTAATAAAATATAAAGACAAAAAATAAATGTTGAAAAATAAATGGAGAATGTACAGTGACACATTCGGGGTAAGACTACCCGAATGTGAGGAAAACAAAGCACTAATTTTCTAAACAAAAATATAAGTCGTTTGCCTCTCCGGCAACGACGCCATCATATGAATCACGGGTACCCTACATTAATTAGGGTGAATTGAGATCTAAAATAATGATGAATGCGTCGTTGTAATTACGTCGGGAATTTGGAATCAGTCAAGAAATAACCATAATAATTTATTCAATTTTATTCGACGTGGTTTTGTTGTTTATTTTACTTGGGTAAGTTCCAAGGTCGAACTCAAGGAAGCAAAGGAACAACCTAGAATAATGTCTATCAAGGTTCGTATGCGGATTAAGAGACGGTATTTTTTGCTAGTTTTAATGCAATTTTGATGTAATTAATAATATGAGGATATATGATGCATGGATTTTTTGGATGATTTTATGTAAAAAAATAATGCTATGTTGTGCTATGAGAGAAAAAAAACAAATGCAATATTATTATTTTTTAATGCAATGATATTATGCAAAATGATAATGCAAAGTGATTATGGATATGAAGCAAGCAGAGCCCAGCAACAACCGATCAAATTAGCACATCCTCCAAGTATTATCACAATTAATTATTCAACTAAGCTCTTATTAAGTTCCCCAAATTAATCCCCCAAATCACGTCACAATTTAATGAGCAAGAGAGTCAATGAATTAAAAGAGAAGTGCTCATAAATGAACCAAATGAAACTTCAATTAACCACTGTCAAGGAATGTCTCAAAAAAATAAAATATCAGTGTTCATTGTGATAGGAGATCAAATACGCTCCAAAACGACACCAAGAACATAAAAATATGATAAATAATGCTAAAGTTATGGTAGATTAAAGTTCAGGGACTTAAAAGTAAATAAAATAACTAGAAAGCTCACAGTTATACCCTTAGGGGGGTTGATTTGTAATTATTTAGAATCCTCTGAAGGATATGGGAAATCCTCAAGCGCATCACGGAAGCGTGATCGTCGTATCGAATACGACGAAGAACGACTAGTCGTACTAGTTGTTCGGTGCAGCGGAATTTAAAAATTTTTTAAACCGATGAAACCACATGATCCGAGAACCATTCTCAAATCGTTTCATCTATAACCACAGCAAGTATAATGCAATACCTCTTGAAGCGTGGTTGATCAAGTCTCTACGAAAAGAGACCTCCTGTCTCAAGTCCGATCATCGGAGTAACGGCTTGCGAGCGCGGAGATGAGTCGCGGTGTCCTCGCAATCCAAGTTGATCCAAGCGCGGTTGCTCCTGATCTCGTCGCACGAGATCAAACGTCTCCTTCGTGAGTGAAGCAATCCAAGAAGACAAAGAACCGCAGAGAGTCGAAGCGGCAGCACGATGGCACAGGCGTCGACGATTCTCTCCACCAAGGTGGACGGCCACCAAGAAGAGAGGGAGAGAGAGGGCTGTCATGTAAGAGAAAGAGAGAGAGAGTTTGTGCTACAATAGCATGTGTAAAGAGAGAGCCAAGTATGCCTCTCTATTTATAGGGTTTTGGGATCCATGGATCTCAATCCATGGGACACATAAAATCAATGGATGAGATTGATTTATGTTCATCCAATGGCTAAGATTGTTGTTGTCAAAGACAACAAATTTAGGTTAAAATATATTTGACAAAATCAAATATAATTCATTCCTAAATCAACCCAACAAATAAGGAGAGAAGACACATGGAGATTTCATCTCCATGTGCCTTCCAAGTGGGCGCACACCCATTCCATATAGGAATGGTGTGCCGTCCATGAGATTGCATGGAGATTGCAATCTCATGGAAATCCATGAGATTGCATATCTCCATGAAATCTCTCTTATTTATTTGCACCAAATTTATTTGGGTTTTTTTCTTCAAAAATAATTCACAATTATCTTTGAGAATATTGCAATCTTGCCATGGAAAAATTGTGAATCATATTCACAACCCAAAACAACATGTAATTCATATTGTTAATTAATTACACAATGTGTATCCAATACACATCATAATTAATCAACACATATAAATTATAATTAACTCTCTCTAATACATTATAAATCACATTTATAATATATTATGAATAATTGGATATCTCTATCCACATTATTCTTATCCAAACTAATTAAATCACATTTAATCATATTGGATAATTTCTCATACATCATGATAATTAAAACACTTTTAATTATCAAATTCTCTTTGCTTAGATCTTATGGAATTGTTCTTAAACCATTTAAGAACAATGCTATTTCTCCTCAGATACTTGGAGATAAGGACAGGGCGATTGTATTGTTCCACGTATAGTGACATGGATATTGAGATCATATCTCAAATCCAGATCGCGGGCCTCCCATAGATGCTTGATTAAATCAAGACCGTAAATCTAATCTTCTCATTGTATCTGAATCATATTCAGATCAATGTCCAACACTTGGACCAAGATCAGATCACTTCTCTACTGAGAGGAGTCACTAAAATCCAGACCCGTTTCATCACTCCCTAGGAATGGAAGCGTCATGGTTATACAATCGTTTATGATCAAATCACCCTCAGGTATTCCCAATACCTGTACATCCTGCATACTGGAAGACTCAGACTAAACCCGAAGTATCGGATCAACTTTATACTGTCTACTTCATGGTTTTATCAGTAAGTTTCTCATTCGATCATTGGGAGTTGGTATCGATCATACACTTTCCAAAAGCGTATATCATACCTAGGTCTTGATTATATAGTAAAAGTATATATCAAACCTACAAATTCAGTCAAGCTTCCAAAGCGAGACGACCATGCGCATGGAATTTGATTCATCCCAATATCTCATGAGTGAGCTCATGTCTTCCGGTTCAGTAACTGAACCTGTATGATCCCTTTGAGAGATCGTATTACTCATATGCCCTTATATGCACACCAGCGCGCCGGTGTATAGACCTTGATTAGGTCATCAACCTATTGGTCTGCCAAATGTACATACTTAGACATATAGCAACACATCTGTCTCCGGTCAGAGGATGCGTGCCTATATCATGACAGCATACGATATAGGACTTTGGTTATCTCGATCTCGTTAAGTCAACTCTTTGACCTAACTAATCTGACACCTCCGAATCTCTATTCCTATGCAGAGGACCTGCATCAAGAGGTCGGTCAGTTATCAGCCTTTAGAGATAGGATTGCCATCTCCTACTCAGGCTGGAGATCATCTCTTAATAATCATTTGACGGTGCTTGATGAGTCCTCAATCTAACTCTTTAGATATTCATCCAAGCACCAGCCTCTATGATTCAATAGTTGAATCAACAGCTGTATGATCATCAAGATGGCCATGGTACATAACCCTAATTGTACTAAGGGACCTATTATACAAATTATTCATTCTTCATTTCAGATCAGGGAATGATATTTGCAATAACATTTATTGCATAATGGCTCGCCGTGGGCTCGCATTTCCAACAATCTCCCACTAGCCCAAAGAGCCATTAATGGGCTAATCATTTAAACTCACACTCATGTGACAATCATAGGCTATTTAGAAAATAGCTAGGTAAGCTGATCAGTCACTCTGTTCCCGCGAGACTACGCCAAGTCCTTTTACGGCACTTGCATATCCCCAGTAACAGTGCTCGCATCCAATGCGAATGTTGCATCTTATGCAACTAATACTCAATCTTGTTAGTTATAGTGTCCTTGACACTACAGCTTAACAATTATCATAACCAGTATTTCCATAATCCTTATAAGAATATCCTTATTTCTGGAGATCTCTATCTCCTAAGGTATCTTTAGTTAAGACCTTTTAGATCACTATCTATAAAGTCTTACACTTTTGAAGATAAGACTTTGAGATCACTATCTCAAAAATCTTGTCATCTATGAAGATTTTGTTATTACTGCAACCAAGTGTTTTATTTCCATAGTAGGACTAGTAACAGTTTACTACTCCCACTGCATGGCAGCCATCTGGCTTTTGTACACATCTAGCATACACCCGGCTTCTCAGAACTGATGCCCAAAGGCAAGAAGTTCTAGCATTCACTTCCTCAACTCTTTGAGGTGCTATCCCTTTAGATAGGTCAGTACCATATCTTAAGGGATGGAAGCCATTACTGGAATTTTCCATAAAATGGAATAAGTCCAAGATGTACTATTAATGTGACAGTCCCAATACCCTCTTCTCTTTGCTCCTGAACAACTTCAGAACTAAGATCTGAGAGGCATCTTTGAAATCTTATTTCAAGTTATGGAACAACCAGATTATAAAACACTAATTATTATCCTTATATCATTTTTAAATGATTAGGATATCATCTACATTTAGCACGATGAACACAAAAGCACTTCCACTAAGCTTCATATGGTTCATCAAGATTCTATCTGAAATCATAACATTTATAATTTCATCAAATCTTATGATCCAACTTCAAGAAGCTTATTTGAGTCCATAGATGGATTCCTTAGCTTGCACACCTTGTTTTCCTCAACCATGAAGCCCTGGGGCTACTTCATATGAATATCCTCAAAGAGGCATTCGTAGAGGAATGCAATATTGACTTACATCTTGAAGATGCAATAGTCAAGTTATGTAGCTAAGGTTAGCAATATTCTGATGGTTTTAAGCATGGTCACCGAAGAGCAAGTCTCATTGCAAGCAATGTCTTCTCTTCCAGTGTGTAGCTTATGGCTACGAACTGTGCTTTGAAGATCTCTACCTTCTCATCAGGTTCCCTGTCTCTTGAAGATCCATTTACACCTTTACAGGTCTTACCCATATAGGTGGATCCTCGAGGGTCCATATACAACACTTGTATATGAAGTCTACATTAGACTTTTATTGCTATCCATCTATCCATGCTATGATCTTCAGAAGCTTCATCACATGAAGTTCGATCATTGTCAGATTTCTCTAACACATGGAATCCATCCTCAAACTCATTTGAAGAGGCATTAGTGTTTCATCTTTAATTGTCCTTTTAGTTTCCAATTTCAGGAGTCTCATTATCTTCTCAAGATTAAATGAGTTCCTATACTTCATTTTATCTTGATTCTCAAGAGTCTCAACCTCTAAGAATCACATTCTCGGAGATGAGATATTTTAAGAATCTCAAGGTCATAAAGTAGGTATCCAATACCATCCTTTATTTTCCTAATGAAGCAACACTCTCAAGTGCTAGATTCCAACATACATGGAACCTTATTAAGGATATACATTGTAGTCTCTACTACACATATATACCTGGAAACTAAGGGATAATTATTCTAAAATTCAACATTGATAAGATCATGTCACACCTGATCCAATTGTATCTACCTATAACTCTTTTGAGTTAAGGTGTGTTAGGAGGATTGAGATAGAAATGATATTCATATCTCCATAAGGTATTCTTCGAATTTATCTAGTAGGTACTTGCTACCTAGATTAGATCAAATTCATTTTATCTTCCTTCAAACTTTGGTTCTAAACCAAAATTAATGAAATCTTTGAACATTTCAAAGGTTTCTCAGGTGAAGAGAAGAAATCTCATATCATACAATCATCAATAGATATCACATATCCATAATGTTTACTATGATATAGATGATCCACATACATCAATATGTATGAGATCCTGAATACCTTGGCATCTTACACCATTCCCGAAGAAGGGTGTATTGGACAATATTCATAAGTATGTAAGTTTTGAAATTTTAGACATTCTAAAGTTTCATCTCTTACTATTCTATTGATCAAATCAATAGACAAATGTCCAAGGCTTGATGCTAGATCATTGTCAAATGATCTTCATCCTCCTATTGATCTTAAGGTTTAATTTCAGTATTCAGAAATGTTAATGAACCATTCATTAATTTTTCTAATTTATGTGGAGTCCACTAGATTTTAGATTACTATCTGAAATATCTTCATCATAACTCTTTATGATAGTTCTATCTCAGAATTCATGTTTATTTCCAACATTTAGAAACAAACAATGAGTGTATTCTTATATCTAGGTCATAGAGACATTCTCTACGACTAAGGGCTCTCCCACTGAAATTAACAAGTCTATTAATCCAACAGAGATTGTTGCAACAATTGCATCAATATTCACGTGGATAACTATAAACCTTTAAGATCAAATTTTCCAGTCTTCTAAAGCATATGCAACCCATTGCAAATGTCATCAGAAGATAGAGATACAATTATTTGACTTTATCTTATTCAATAAGTAAGTCAATATCAATGATTTATGTAGATTATTCTGATGCTCCATCCGAGTCCTTTTCTAAGGATTCTAGACAGACTTGATAGTTATACTATCAACACATCAATTTATTGCAGTATTGGCATTCATCCAACTCTTTAGATGTCATATGGAAGTCATAGAAGTCCAGTCAACTCTTTGACTTTCCTTCTTTCTTGGGTCCAACCCATGCTTCCATTGCGCTCCCTTTATCTATAAGCAACCATTGCTTAAGACTAAGGATCTCTTACAATAAATTCAAAAAGAATTCAAAATAAGAGTATTTCAACATTTATTTATGCTTCATTAGATTCACACAATATGAATACTATGAAGCTTCATGAATGACTAGAGTATAGATAGTAGAATAATGACACTCATCATCTACATCCATCTAAACTCATAAAACATAGGTTCAGGTAGGTACTCAAACAATTTGAATACATCATCTCTTTATAGAGCTACCATTCTACATGATGCAGAAAACCATGTCACTCATGATTAAATGTCAAGAGCACATATGTATGCCAGAAAATCTTCATTGATTTTATAAGGATTATATGACAATTATGATCATCATCAACATGTCACTTCCAAAGTACATTTGATGATACCAAGATTATAGAGACATACAAACCCTAGGGTTGTAGTCCTATTATCTATTTAATTGTCATTTCTCAATATTATGAGGAAATTTGCACATTGCAACCACATACATTATGTGTTCAATTGCAAGTACAATATCTGGATCATGAGTCCAATCCAAGATATTTCACTGGTTACTATTGAATATATCATTGAGTGGGTTTTGACAAAGGATTATCTGAAATAAGAAATTTGCATAAATGTATGTATTTATATATACATATTTTATTTTGATTTAGGAATTTTTATATCAAAGTTGTCTTGCCTTGTCAACACTGAAAGTTCATTCCCTTAATCACTTTCAATGTAAGAGATATACTTACCATTATATCTCAAGCAAGATCTGGGATCTCCTTCCTTATCTTTGTTGCATCCCAATAATATGAGAACCTACAACTCGGATAAAAAGAAGCGGGAACACATTCCGCCTTGCAAGTCCAACTTGCATCTCCCAATTCGGTCTTTAACACCCGGGCCCACCACCCCTAAGGCGATGTTGACCCGTCATTAATTGAACCAACCGTCAACAGGAATACAACTCGCTGTGCGCAATCCAATATCGCCCCAATAATATGAGGACCCGATATTGGGGTCACTACGCATACGTCCTTACTCTTTCGAGAAGCGACGAGCCCGATCCAGATGCGCTTGCATACAGGAGCTGTCACTTCAGACAGGCGTCTCCCACATGCAATCCCTGGCGACGGAACCCTCCGCCTTGACGGGAGACCATGGATGTCACTTATGTGATCCTCCATATCATATTCAAATTTTAATTAATTATCGTGAATCACATTCACATAATTAATTCTTCCAAGGGAATTATTAGTTCTAATCATATTAGAGTATTTCAATTGGACATAATCAATTTAATCATATTAAATTAATTATCAATCCAATTCAATCAATCAAACTTGATTATTTTACTTGAATACATATATGGTAATATCTCAAAATACGTATTAATTCAAATTTTAATAATTAGAAAAATACATCTTAATCCCTCGGACATTATCCCGGCCCTACCCGCTGTCATGGCCAGTACCGACGAGAGTGGGACGGACCACATACGTTGCAACCCGCAACCCCAATGCTCTCCGACTAGGCACCACATCCGCCTCGGGAAAGGATAATGCCAAATTGATTAATTTGTACTTGAGATGATCATCGGTTTTTCAACCGAAATTGTACCATATAGTAATAATCAAAACATTTTTGATTATAAGGAAATTTGCTAGACAAATTCCCAAATCCTATTCAAGCATCAAGTTTGAAAGATTGTGGTTTCCAATTATGATTTAGATCACATCTTAATCAATTATTGGTTAAGGCAATGTCATTTAAGGGAATAATTATCATCAAATATTTCACAAATATTTATGCACAATTATTCTAGGAAATTAAACAATTTAATTTCACTAAATGATTAAATGACAATCACCAATCAAACATCAAGTTTGATGAATGCGTTTCCAATTAAGATTTAGATCAAATCTAATCAATTAATTGGTTGAGGCCAAGTCAATTATGTAAATAATCATCTTCAAATATTTCAAAAATATTTTTCATGATTATTTCACGAAATTAACAATTTAATTTCTCTAATTGACAACCACTTGGTTCTAGATTAGGAATGCAATTTCAGTAATGACCCCTATTCACTAAAATTGGCATATCTCAATCAATTTAAATCCAAATTAAGCAAACTCAATTTTCATAGATTGCTAACTTGATTTACAACAGAACCTAAGTGGATTTGCACGCATTTCGAGGCAGATGATAGCAGTAATTAACTCTTTAATCATGTTAAAATCTACTGTTCCCGCAACAGTGCATACATGTCCATTAAAACAACCATAACTAGAGCATACGAAATCCGATTTACGCAAACTCAGTTCCTATGGTTTCCTTATTTAATGGGAAACAAAATCCAAGTATTAAATTCGTGTTTAAACAATTTAAACAGTGCCGAATTTATTTACCAAACAGATCTGCGAAATCAAATGCAATGAAAACTTTCGCGACCTAAACGAACCCAAGTCGTCCTCGGTTTTTCGAATCATATTTGAAACCGTCGACCTAAGGCTCTGATACCAGTTGAAGGATATGGGAAATCCTCAAGCGCATCACGGAAGCGTGATCGTCGTATCGAATACGACGAAGAACGACTAGTCGTACTAGTTGTTCGGTGCAGCGGAATTTAAAAATTTTTTAAACCGATGAAACCACATGATCCGAGAACCATTCTCAAATCGTTTCATCTATAACCACAGCAAGTATAATGCAATACCTCTTGAAGCGTGGTTGATCAAGTCTCTACGAAAAGAGACCTCCTGTCTCAAGTCCGATCGTCGAAGTAACGGCTTGCGAGCGCGGAGATGAGTCGCGGTGTCCTCGCAATCCAAGTTGATCCAAGCACGGTTGCTCCTGATCTCGTCGCACGAGATCAAACGTCTCCTTCGTGAGTGAAGCACTCCAAGAAGACAAAGAACCGCAGAGAGTCGAAGCGGCAGCACGATGGCACGGGCGTCGACGATTCTCTCCACCAAGGTGGACGGCCACCAAGAAGAGAGGGAGAGAGAGGGTTGTCGTGTAAGAGAAAGAGAGAGAGAGTTTGTGATACAATAGCATGTGTAAAGAGAGAACCAAGTATGCCTCTCTATTTATAGGGTTTTGGGATCCATGGATCTCAATCCATGGGACACATAAAATCAATGGATGAGATTGATTTATGTTCATCCATTGGCTAAGATTGTTGTTGTCAAAGACAAAAAATTTAGGTTAAAATATATTTGACAAAATCAAATATAATTCATTCCTAAATCAACCCAACAAATAAGGAGAGAAGACACATGGAGATTTCATCTCCTTGTGCCTTCCAAGTGGGCGCACACCCATTCCATATAGGAATGGTGTGCCGTCCATGAGATTGCATGGAGATTGCAATCTCATGGAAATCCATGAGATTGCATATCTCCATGAAATCTCTCTTATTTATTTGCACCAAATTTATTTGGGTTTTATTCTTCAAAAATAATTCACAATTATCTTTGGGGATATTTACCCAGCAGACCCTGAAATCTTTCGAAATTACCTCTACGACCTTTGAAACATCATAATTCCTCCCACGACCCCGTAATCTTGCTCCGTCTTACCCCACGAACCCTGCCGTTAAATTGACACATCTTGAGTTAACTCGGGTAGGTTAAAACTGAGTTAATCAAACCATATAAAATCTAACGGTTGGATTTTTTTCTCTCATCCATGTTCCTTCTTCTATCATCTTCTTCATCTTCCCTTCCCTTCCCCAATCCACCAGCATTTCTCGGCCTGGGAGCAGTTCGTCGGCCTGGGTGCAGCGGCGCGCCGAGGAGGGGGGAGGGTGCAGCGACGGGAGGGGGGTTGATCTGGGCGGTGGGGGCGGAGGGCATGGGGTGCAGCGGCGCACCGGGGAGGGGGAGGGTGCAGCGGCGGGAGGGGGTCGATCTGGGCAGTGGGGGCGGAGGGGGTGGGGTGCAGCGGCGCGCCGGGGAGGGGGGAGGGTGCAGCGGCGGGAGGGGGTCGATCTGGGCGGTGGGGGCGGAGGGGGTGGGGTGCAGCGGTGCGCCGGGGAGGGGGGAGGGTGCAGCGGCGGGAGGGGAAGAAGAGGAGGGCCGAGAGACACAGTGAAATCACCTCTCCTTTAACATTCCTCTCGATGCTAGTCGTGCGAGCGGTGATGATCACCTTGTTCCCATCCACCCCATGATCCCTGAAAAATCCAAGAAGAGGTTTTGCCAGAAGAAGAGGGGAGAGAGGTGAAGGCAGATCTTGCGCTTCTCGCGGCCGGACTTGGCTCTGGAACGCAGGGCGGCAGCGGTGCTATGGTGATCGAGGATGTCGTGGGCAGAGTAGAGGAAGTCCGTGAGGTTGGAGATCCAGATCACGGCCTCCCGCGGTAAGGCCTGCTGCTCGGCGCGCTCGACGACAGCGCGGGTCATCTCCAGGGACTGCTTCAGCTTGTTGAGGCTCCTCCTGACATCCTTGCGGAGTTTGTACTCGTCACCTTCTCTTCTTCCCCTCCCGCCGCTGGTGTCTCTCGGCCCTCCTCTTCTTCCCCTCCCGCCGCTGCACCCTCCCCCCTCCCCGGCGCGCCGCTGCACCCCACCCCCTCCGCCCCCACCGCCCAGATCGAGGACGAGGACGACGGGGAGGCGGCGGGACGAGGACGACGGGGAGGCGGCGGTGGGAAACGGATGTGAGGAGGGAGGGGTGGAATGGCAATAACCGTAAATTTGACAAACAAGATGGGTATATTGTTACATTTAATAACGGAATCTGGTTAGTTTTAACGGACAAATGGATGGAGGTTAACCAGAGGGTCTGCACGGTAATGGTTAGCAAGATTACAGGGTCTAGGGAGGAATATCGATGTTTCAAAGGTCGTAGAGGTAATTTTGAAATATTTCAGGGTTCGCTGGGTAAATATCCCTTATCTTTGAGAATATTGCAATCTTGCCATGGAAAAATTGTGAATCATATTCACAACCCAAAACAACATGTAATTCATATTGTTAATTAATTACACAATGTGTATCCAATACACATCATAATTAATCAACACATATAAATTATAATTAACTCTCTCTAATACATTATAAATCACATTTATAATATATTATGAATAATTGGATATCTCTATCCACATTATTCTTATCCAAACTAATTAAATCACATTTAATCATATTGGATAATTTCTCATACATCATGATAATTAAAACACTTTTAATTATCAAATTCTCTTTGCTTAGATCTTATGGAATTGTTCTTAAACCATTTAAGAACAATGCTATTTCTCCTCAGATACTTGGAGATAAGGACAGGGCGATTGTATTGTTCCACGTATAGTGACATGGATATTGAGATCATATCTCATATCCAGATCGCGGGCCTCCCATAGATGCTTGATTAAATCAAGACCGTAAATCTAATCTTCTCATTGTATCTGAATCATATTCAGATCAATGTCCAACACTTGGACCAAGATCAGATCACTTCTCTACTGAGAGGAGTCACTAAAATCCAGACCCGTTTCATCACTCCCTAGGAATGGAAGCGTCATGGTTATACAATCGTTTATGATCAAATCACCCTCAGGTATTCCCAATACATGTACATCCTGCATACTGGAAGACTCAGACTAAACCCGAAGTATCGGATCAACTTTATACTGTCTACTTCATGGTTTTATCAGTAAGTTTCTCATTCGATCATTGGGAGTTGGTATCGATCATACACTTTCCAAAAGCGTATATCATACCTAGGTCTTGATTATATACTAAAAGTATATATCAAACCTACAAATTCAGTCAAGCTTCCAAAGCGAGACGACCATGCGCATGGAATTTGATTCATTCCAATATCTCATGAGTGAGCTCATGTCTTCCGGTTCAGTAACTGAACCTGTATGATCCCTTTGAGAGATCGTATTACTCATATGCCCTTATATGCACACCAGCACGCCGGTGTATAGACCTTGATTAGGTCATCAACCTATTGGTCTGCCAAATGTACATACTTAGACATATAGCAACACATCTGTCTCCGGTCAGAGGATGCGTGCCTATATCATGACAGCATACGATATAGGACTTTGGTTATCTCGATCTCGTTAAGTCAACTCTTTGACCTAACTAATCTGACACCTCCGAATCTCTATTCCTATGCAGAGGACCTGCATCAAGAAGTCGGTCAGATATCAGCCTTTAGAGATAGGATTGCCATCTCCTACTCAGGCTGGAGATCATCTCTTAATAATCATTTGACGGTGCTTGATGAGTCCTCAATCTAACTCTTTAGATATTCATCCAAGCACCAGCCTCTATGATTCAATAGTTGAATCAACAGCTGTATGATCATCAAGATGGCCATGGTACATAACCGTAATTGTACTAAGGGACCTATTATACAAATTATTCATTCTTCATTTCAGATCAGGGAATGATATTTGCAATAACATTTATTGCATAATGGCTCGCCGTGGGCTCGCATTTCCAACATCCTCTAGGGGGAGATGTGCGAAATTCACGAGGGGCATATGCGTAGCAAGTGCCCTTGGAAGGAAGGGCTATCCTACGAATAAGGAGATCTTGGGGGGAAGCTTCTATTAATTTCCCAGACAGGCACATGCAGGGCATGTGCCTTCTGTCTGGGGTTGCTTCTGTGAATGTGATGGAATTCAGGGGGGCTTGCCTTGCAATTGTTCCAAGGTATCACAATGGCGAGGCATAGCTTGATGTGGCAAAGGAGCATAGGCGGTTGGCTCGACGAAGTAGAGGGTGAACGACGGTGGCCGACACGTGGCCGTGGGTCGTCGGGGGCGTGAAGATGGAGGCACACCGTTGGAATGTCAGTGGCTTTCTTGCGGCTCGGTGAAGCTACTGGTGCATGTTGTTAGGAGGAAAGGCAGGGATGAAGTTCGATGGTGGATCTTGATCTCTTGGAGGTAGTTTATGACGTGTGAACCCCAGGAACTGGAGTTCACCGGAGTGGCTGGAGGCGGAGCAGCGTTGTTGAAGCTGAAGTCGTGGCGATGGAGGAACTAGGGGCTCGACGGCATGGGAGTTGAAGGTGGAGTTCATAAAGTGGATGCGCATATGGAGGGATTTTATGTGTGGTGGTGGAGATGAACTATCGTAGCTCGACGTTGAAGAAGGACGGAGCAAGGCAGGAGCCGCCACAGATGTGGCTCTGCAACGGTGCCGAAGGAGGGTGACGCCGGATCTCGTCGATGCAAGGTGGGAGGTCGGAGTTGTCACCTCTGGTGCCCTCCTCTTAGCTACTGCATAGGGTAATCGACGAATGGCTTTCTTCAAGGGGCGATAGAGTTCTTAAATAGAAAAGTGTGGTGGTGGTCGGATTAGGAAGGAGGAGGTAATGGTGATTTGACGAAGTTGGGGATCGACGAACATGTACAAGAGGTCGTGTTGATCGAGGGGTGATCGAAGGGCCAAAATTCGTCAGGAGGTGATGGCGAAGATCACGACGTGATTGGAAGGTGGTGACACCCAATATTGAAGGCAGTGGAGAGATGAAGGCGTGTAGCGGTCAGCCGAGAAAGGAAGCGAGATGAGGGGGATTCGATTGGATGAAGAATCGTGGGGATAAGCTGAGGCGAGGCCTCGATTAGGCAGGAGGGAGGCACCACCTAAAAGGGGAAAGAAGGGGGAAGACGATAGAGGAAGAAGAAGAGTTCTGGGTCGTCTGATCGGCCGAGATCGGATGGTCCAAATGCACTAAGTGACGTTCTGGATAGTGCCATGTGTCTTTTTTTAATTTCTTTAATTTTTGATTTTTATTTTTTTAATATATTTTTTATAAAATAAATGAAAAATAAATATTAAAAATGGATGACATTGGTGGCTCCAAGAGCGGCCACGTGTCATCCCCACAAAATCAAACAATAAACAATAATAAATACGTAAAAAATAGTAAATGACTCAGATTGAAAATTTTCTTTACGAAAGTTTCTCATCTCGATGAGATCTACAAGTTTCATGTAGAGATCAAAATCAAAATCGATCATTTGCATTAAAGTGATATTTTTGGGGTATCCCGTGTACATAGAATACCTTGATTTTTAGGATATATATTTTTAATTTTTACACCAGATAAAAATCCAAAAAAAATGATGAAATGAAAGATAAATATTTACACATTAATCTATTTTTTTTGAATTTTTATTAAGTAAGAAAAAGAAGAAATAAAATAAAATACGAAAAAGACTATTTTTGTATAGACTATTAGTGAGGACACAAACTCAGTTAAATTCTTTGATTTCAAGTTCTGTTTGGATTTAGATTTTTGTGCATTTTAATAAAACTATTATCAAAAAATAATGAAAAATAAATAAAATAAATGAGTTAATTATGTACATAAAATAGTTAGTCAAAAATCGCTAAAATACAAAATGTAGAAAAGAGGCCCAAAATCCATCTTTCACATATGAGCTCTGTTTCACTTGAACTTGATCTTGTTTTGAAGGTAATTAAATGTACATTAGTTCAAAAGTGAGTAGGATTAAATCGGACCTAGATGAGGAAATATCGAGGTTTTAGTCCGGAAATCCTAGAATTAGGTTTGAGTTTTTGATCCACCTATTTAGGTTAGTGATTTTTTAGAATTTTTACTTATTATTGTTAGTAATATGTACACATTGGAGTAGTTCCAGGTTATTTGGAGTTAGCATGAAATAGTTAAAAATCAGGGAAGTTAGGTATTTCACAGGTCAATTGGACTGAGGTTTTTGGCTTCTTATTTTATGTAATAATAAATGGTAAAATGCATTTATTATTACTTCTTGCATGAATGCTAATTATACAAAATAAATGAAGAAATGCCAATGCATTTTAGGGATTTGAACTTAAATAGTCAATTTTAGAGTGATGAATCTGAGATTCATCAATCTCTAATATGACATCACTACTAGTGATAATATATTTTTATAATAACACATGCTACTTATTGAGATATTGCCACTTCTGGTTTAACTTTATATTTGCTTAGAATTATAATTCTGTGGATGATAGATCTAAAAAAAAGATAGACATGCTATTTATTAGATTCTCCAGATAAATGAATGTAGATGCACCCTTGGTATTTGATCCAAGTATTGCATGTTCCTTGGTGTTTGATCCAAGGTCAAAAGTTCTGGTGTCTAATATAAAGTGTGACGTGTCTCGGTGTCTGATTCGTAGGTTAGGACATTGGTGTTTTATCTAGAGCAAGTACTTTGGTCTTTTATCTAAGGTTATAAAGCATTTTTGTGTTTGATCGAAGAAATTTGTAGATGGTTTAGGATCAACTTAAATAATTAATATGGTAAAGTAGTTGATAAACAGGAATGATTGGGAATCTTCAGTCAGAACTCGAATTGTTGTTTTACTCAATCAAGTCTCCTTGTTAACATCTTCAATCATGTAGTTATCTTGATTTTATTTATTTTCTCCGATTATACAAATCTGCCATGAATTATATAACCTATTTGTAGATTTGTATAAACTACTATTAACCAACCCTCTAATATTGTTTTGGTCCTACATGTATGCATATTTGGTATTAGAGTCTGGTTACTATAGATTGATGTCAAATTCATCCACACATATAGAAGCAGCAAACAACAACTTTGAGAGAGAGTCTACAATAGTGCCCCCTACATTCAATGATAATAACTACAATTATTGGAAAGTAGTAATGTATATATTTTTGGGTTTAATGACTATAAATCTTGTAACATCATCGAGGTCAAGTACTCTCAAGTCAACTAGCAGAAACGGTGTTACCTGATTAGGATAAAAAGAAGCTACATCCAACTCATAGGCTATGATTCCCTCTTCTACGCTATCTAAAAGAAAAGTTCAATTGGATCTCAGCTAGTAAAATAGTTGATGGGATCTACAAAAAGATTAGCACCACATATGAACAAACATGCAACGTCAAATAAACTCTAGCTAGTCTCCATAAACAAAGATAATGAAGGGAGGCGTATAAGCCTCACACATCACAGATCATGAAGATGGGATCATATCCAATTTAAAAACAAACTTGTCACACAAGTCACGATAACATTGTAATTTAAATTGTTTTAATAGAACCACATGAATTGGAAACTCTTCCCAATCCACTCCACCATGATCACACGAGTTTAGAATATACCTCTTTAGCTTGATCATGATCTATAAGAACAAACACCCTATCTCAAGTCGATCCGATGAACAAACACCCTATCTCAAATCATGAGCTTCCTATAATCCAACGAGATAATCTGATCATGTAGCTTCTGATTTCATTGCATAAAATCCTCTTTTTTCTTCAATAGTATGAGGCTCCAAAGAAGAAGAACCTCCACGTAAGATCACTCAAATCAATCCAACACAACAACGAGGAAATCACTGAAGCGATGACCTATCATGATGGTGGTAGCCCTAGGGTAGGGGACGTCCCTAGGGAGAGAGAAGAGAAAGAGGTGGACGTGTATGGAGAGAGGGAGAGAGAGACTTGGTCTTTAATTGAATCCTAGGAAGGTTTGGGTTGCCACTCTTTTATTGTTTTTCAGACTATTAGGATGCACTCCTAATTTGAATCAATGGCCAAGATCAAATGTGGTTTTCAATCACATTTCAAATATTTTTTCCAATTTAATCTCTAAACAAAATCAATCATCAATGAACAAAAAGGAAATATGACAAAGAGACTCTCCAATTAGGGTAGACAAACACCATGATAGCTCCACCATGGCCATCTACTCTTATTAGGAGTCTCTCTCTCTTATTTAATTTGGTGTAATTTCTATTACAACCAATCTTTATTCATTGAATTATTTTGTAAATTACTTATCATTAAATAATTCCAAATTATTTGTTCATAATTATGAATAAGTCATTGTCAATTATGAATCATATTCATATATCCAAACCTTAATGTAAATCAGATTTACATTTATTATATCATGTGAATCCAATTCACATCAATATTAACATTGTCAATCCTATTCACACTTATGTCTTAGTAGGATATTGTGGATCTTATCTACATTAACTATGATTATTGTGGATAGTACTATCCACATTAATCTTATCCAATATAATTAAATACATTTAATTATCTTAGATGTCTTTATTATAAATGTATATTATAATGTGAATCATGTTGGACATGCAAGCCCATGGTGAGCGATTATATAATAAATGTTATTGAAAATATCACTCCCTGATCTGAAATGAAAAATAATCAATTTCTATAATATGTCCCTAACGGGTCAAAAAATACTCTCGTTAATTTATGTAAATTATCGTTTCAAATTTATCATTTCATTGTAGGTGGGTAATCATAATTAATCAAGAAATAATCACTTCAATATTTAGTTCAATTAGTTTGAATGATTTTATGTATATTTTACTTGGACAAGTCCCAAAATCTAACTCAAGGAGGCCAAGGAACAACTTAAAATTATTTCTATCGAATTTCGTGCACAGTTTTAAAAGCTGAATATTTTTAGTTTTTTTTATGCAATTTTTCTAATGCAATTGCGATCAATTTTAAAGTAGAAAATAAATACCAGTCGAACGATCCAAAAATTATGAAAATTAGCCGAGATGTTAATAACGATGAAATAAATACTATATTTTTTTGAATTGTCTAATGTAAGATGGATATTTGATTAATTAATGAATGCGAACAAAGTGAATTTTGATAATTAATGATAAGAAATATCAAACCTACTTGTTTTAAGGAAATATAATGATATAAGATATATCAATACATGAAATAGCCTAGGAAAATCTTAAACCCTAAAAATATTGAGTTTGGTACATGTTAAACATAATGATTGAAATATAGAAAATTATTTTTATAAAGCAAAATTTGTATGTAAATGCAATTCTTTTTGGGCACGATGATATCTACAATTAATTCTTTAATCCGTGAATTCTTGGCAACGAAATATGAGTTTCTAAGCACAAAGGGTAAAATATGCAATTTTTACAAGAATATTAATGTTTAAATAACCACATAGCATAAAAATATGAAGCACATGCCACAATGTAGAGATTTAATTGAGAAACACAATGCATCTTTTAACTAATAAAATGATGCAAAATACCTATTCAAATACAAAGGAAAGTCAGGGGTCTAACTGCAATTATAATAATAAAACAAAATAAAGAAAATGCAATGCATGGACGTAATTATAATTACAAAACTTAAAGGATCTTATCTGCAAAATTTCCTGTGGTCACATGCTTGGCACGTGACCCTAGAGTGGTTGGACTAAATATGGAATGGGCAAGTCTCCATGGCTTTTATTGCAAGATGTCCCCTAGGGTCTCGGGTTTCGTGCTCGGTGTCATGGTAGAGTTGAGAGGCAGAGGGATCCTTGTTGGATGGTGGAGGTGCAACGGGGCAGCGGTGGTTGTCATCGACGAAGATTAGAAGTGGAGGATGAAGGAGATGTTGGGGTGGCGGAGCCTCCTGGTGGTTGTCGAGATTGCACGGCGAAGAAATTGGGGATGAATCCTCTAAGGCGAGGGCTGGTGTTGATAGAGCTACCCCTCCGTAGTGAGTCAAAGGCGGAAATGAGCTAGAAGGGGCTCAACATTGGTGTAGATGGAGGAGATGCTTGGTGATGGTGAAACACTACATGGATGGGTTGATGTGGCTCTTCATCATTGATGGAGATGAAGTTAGAGCCGGAGACGATCATTGCTGCAGTTGGTCGCGGAGACTTCTCTTCGGCCAAAGAAGCGAGACAAAGTGGGTGAGGCATTGGTTGAAGAAGTGTGGCCGTAGTGGAGTTGATGGTGGTGCGGGATGGTGGCGGAAGTGAAGTCGCATGCATCGGGGGTAGCTGGAATCATAGGTGGATATGGATATTGAAAGTGGTGGAGAGGAGTAGCTTGAAGAAGAACATTATCTCGACGACCGAAGATAGAGCAGAATAGCAGCAGGTGTGGCTGGACACTATAAGGCTGCAACGAGGCTTAGAGCCTCGGACCTCGTCCTCAAGAGATGAAGGCCGGGATGTCGGCACTGGCCTTGTCTCCTTGCTATGTGATAACATAGGATGATTTGGCAAGGAGCAGAGATGGCATTTAAATAGGAGATGGGGTCGATCGGTTATGGAAGGGGATCATGGGAGATCTGTGATGGATGCGAAAGAGGAAGGTGTGCGGTGGAAGTCTCCTAATTGTGAGAAAGCGCAAGTGATCGAATGGCGGGGAGGTGGAAGGCAGCGGAATCATAAGGATATGATGGCGGTTGACTGATCGGAGACAGTGAGTTGATTTGGGAAGGCGGAAGTCAACCGAATTGGGAAAGTGTGAGAGAGATTGAGCAGGACAAGAATGAAAAAGTGAGATTGATCGGCAATGGGAGGTCTGATTGGTGGTGCCCGATTTGGAAGGTGGCGAAGAGACGAGCGACTGTGGATCTTTTGAAGGAGAAGGCGGTCCGCGAGATCCATGGGTGGAAGAATTGGGGGAGAAGACAACATGTGTTGGGCATGTGCGGGATAGGCATGTCGCAACATGTGCTTGGCTTTTGATTTATTTTTTTATAAAAAGAATTATAAAGAGCTCAAAATGGGTGACACGAGGCGGCTCTAGGAGCTGCCACGTGTCAACCCCAAAAAAATTCAAAAAATTCAAATATAAAAAAATACAGAATAAATATCTAACGACCACGAATTAAAAAAATTTCTTCAAAAATGTTGCTCGTCTCGATGAGATATACAACTTTCACAAAGAGACCAAAACCAAAATCGACCATTTGCACAAAGTGATATTTTTTGGGTATTCTACGTACATAGAAAACCTTGGTTTTTGGGTTTTGTAATTTTTATTATTTTTAAAGAAAATAAAAAATACGATAAAATCAAAGATAAATATTTACACATCAATTTACTTTTTTGATTTTTAATAATTAAGAAATTGAGAAATAAAATATAGTATAATACATAGGATTTTTGTAGAGACTGTTAGTGAATACTCAAACTCAATTAATTTCTTTGATTTCAATTTCATTTTGAATCGAATTTTTGTCATTTTAATAAAACTTTTTTCAAAGAATATAAATGAGAAATAAATACAATAAAATTAGTTAATTATGTACATGAAATAATAAATCAGAAACTGCTAAAATACAAAATGTACAAAAGAGACCCAAAATCCAACTTTCAAATATGAGCTCCAATTTAGTTGAACTTGGTCTTGTTTTCAAGGTTATTGAATGTACATCAGTTCAAAAGTGATAGGATCAAATCAGACACTAGATGAGTAAGATATCAAGGGTTTAGTCTAAGAATCCTGAAATTTGGGTTTAAGTTTCTGGTCCACTTGTTTATCTTAGTGTTGTTTTTATTTTTCATTTATTCCTGTTAGTGATATGTGTGTAATAGAGGTGGTTTCAGGTTATTTGGAGTTAGCATGAATTAGTTAAATATCAGGGGGAAGTTAGGCTAATTTACAGGTCAATTGGGCTGTGATTTTTGTTTTCTTATTTTATGCATTTATGAGTGATAAAATGCAATTATTATTTATATATGCATGAATGCTAATTATGCAATATTGATGAATAAATACCACTTAATTTAGGGATCTGAGCTTAATCAATCATTTTTAGAGTGATGAATCAGAGATTCATCATCTCTCTATACTTGAACCACGCTTGTCCCTGAGCATCTAAAGAACGAAATGATGTGAAATGAGATTGGGTTCCAAATTAAGACCATGAGCATAAGGTGAAAATGGACCAAGACCCGACCTTTGGATTATTAGTGTGGCGGAACTTCTGTGAGAATTAGGGTTTAAAATCAAAAACCTCCAAGTTCTACACATCATTATTACAGTTTTGGCTCAGAAATCATCTTAGATCAATCCTCCTCTCGAAGCATACCCCATGAACATTGAAAAACCACCTCATGTGTGTAAAAGGTTTTAGCTTTTCCCATCCAGAATGTTAGACTACCATGCAAACCTCTCCTCCAGTAACTCGTCCTCGGAAAGTTAGGTATTTCCGTCTAGGTTATGTCGCGTTAGGTTCACAATCGAAATGGGGGAGAAGAATAGAAAAAGGGGGAAAGAACTGGAGGATGACCCATGTAGTTACCTCTCCTTGTGAAGCTGGCTAGTGTAGCCAAGTCTCTACCAAGATCTGTAGGTTGACTTGAAGCTTGGACCTTTTGGTCAAATATTTATTTGGCAGTAGGCTTCTTTTTTGTTTAGATTTTTAGTTGCTCTTGCATGGATCTTGTTGTCCCTATACGGATATGGAATTTTTTTTCTATACTTTTTTTGGAGACTTAGAAAAAATTATGCACAACTGTCCATCCCTTTTCCGAAGCTTTATTTCAACCCGTACTTCGGTCTTTAGATGTCCACGCTACCAGAAAAAAGACTCACACAGTCTTTCAATACCCCTTTTGAGTTGAGCTAAGTGCATAGTGCGAGAGTACAAATTAATTCCCTATTCCAGAGTCGTACCCAAAATGAAGAGACTAAATTAGACACTAAGAGTCAAATGCTACACATTGTCATGTGGAACTCGAAGAACTAAGTCATAGACCTGAGGCTTCTAAAATCCTATTTCTCACAGAAGTTCCTCTGAAAATTAAGTGGATTAAGGTCAATTCCAGACCACTCTCGATTTTTGCTCATAACTCGGTTCAGAACCCAAGGGCTTTTCACATATGCATAAGCATGTAATGGTGGATGAAGTGCATATGTGGGAAATGCAAACATTTTTTTGTGACGTTTGTCATTTTTTTAGCTTTTTTTGTTTTTTATGGAAAAATGGATAAGAAGCCATTTTTCAAAAAAAACATTTGGCTGGACATAGTCAATGTTAGTTGTAAAACTCATTTTTTAATATTTTTAAAGAATTTACAAGTTAGTAACCCATCTCGTTATTACATATAGACTTACGTGGTAAAAAGAATATACACAGTATATATGCACACCCCCTATACTTAGCAAGTGCTATGTCCTCAGAGCACAAGAAGCGGAAAGAAGACATAGCTCGGGCTAAGCATAAGAGAGTGAAAAAGCATTATAAACAATCGCCCCCTATACTTAGATTGTAGACAATCTAAGTATAGAAGAAGAGAGAAAATGAGGCAGATAAGGGAAGAAGTGGATGGAGAGAGTACATACAGTGGGAATCGAGACCCCTATACTTAGGCTCTGGTCAACCTAAATACGAAAGAAGGGTGGAAATGGAGCGATCGTGAGGAGTTGATGAGGAGAATGGTATATACATATGGCATCGTCCTCCCCCCCCCCCCCCCCCCCCCCCCGCCCCCCATATTCAGGCCTTGGCCTAAGTAGAGGAAGAAGACGTACAAGGGAACCGATGGGGTCAGGATGGGGGAGGGTAGCCGATGATTAAGGCAGTTTTCGACCGTCTTTTTGTGAGCCTGAGGTGGGAGATCGTAATGACAGAAGAAGATGAAGCATATGAGTCTCAACAATTGTCAGTGTTATCCTTAGAAAAATCATGCTCGAGAGTAGATGAAGCGTATGATTCAGATGATATCCAACCATCATCACACTTATCCTCAGAGGAATAATCTTTAAAAGTGGAGGCACTCTAGATATTCTTGTTCTTCAGTTGATTCGGTTGTTTTCTCAGAATTTGCTCCTTCTTGGGATCAAGCGATTTGTCCTCAGATGATGAATACTCTGAAGCACCAATCTCAGTCAGTTGATAAGAATTATTCCAGTATATTTAATGAGACCAGGATAATGGATGAATAATAATGAGGAACATGAGTCATTCAACGGGATTCGATGTTTAGATCCTTACGTAGATAGGATTTTAGAACTGCCGAACTGACCTCACTAATGTAGATTACCTTGTCCGAACATGATGAGGAATTATCATAGGATTCCTTTTTTAGCATGTCTAAGGCAACTTTCTTTTTAGATGAAAGATCAGCCATTTTGTTTCATGTTGTCTGTGAATATGGTAGTCTTGGGATTGAGGGGTTAACAATCGAGTCTCCAGATGAATAACAATTGAAATATTCCTCCTTGGTCAGTGCAAGTTCCACATATTTATTCTTAGTTGTCTTCATGTTGGTGCGCTCCTGAGTCTGATCGAGTTGGTCAAGGTGTTCATAGAAGATTCCAACGGACTCAGGGTGAGCCCATGCATATGTTTTAGGATCATATAAAAAGTCATATATTCTATGTTCCAGGGTGAGAGCAACAGGAAATGGAACATTGGGGAGAATATCTGAATCAATGGTTAGTATGTGTCCCGCATATTTGTTATCAATTGACTTGATGTTGGTGCATTCTTGTGTCAGGTTGATTTGATTAAAGTGGTCAGAGGAGATTTTGGTCGACTCAGGATGCGCCCATGCATATGTCTCATGATCATATAAGAAGTCATGTATTTGATGTTCCATGATGAGTGCAGCGAGAAATGGAATAGTGGGGAGAGTCTATGAACCAATGGTTACTTCAACAGTGACTATCTCAGGTGTAGTAGTGGGTTAGGGATCTTCTACCTCTTGGTGGTTACGGATGTTGCGATTTTCTGGGTTACCTCAGAATATCGTGTTTCCTCAAAGACTGGGTGAGATCAAAGTGACCCAATGTTGTAAAATTGATTTCTCGAGTCTCGCACTCAATAATTATCTTAGCCAATGCTAAGAATGGCTTTCCAAGAATGATTGGAGACTTGTTGAATTCTCCTTGATGCTCAATATCAATGATCATGAAGTCCACTTTGAGCAGACCACCTTGGAATGTAACAATGACTGAAATGGTTCTTCTCGGCCATTTTATAGATTGATCAGCCAGTTGAACGATCTCTCTTATCTTTCTGATAAGCTCGAGTTTGAGCATGTCAAATACATGTGTTGGGAGGATATTTATTGGTGAGTCATCATCAATTCGAGCATGGGTAAATGTTGTCTTTGATTGCACAGTCAAATTTGGGCAACCGCTTCACTCTACGGTTCTTGGTCTTCCTCCTCAGCATCAAGGAGGTGGCCATTGACAATATATGTCTTTCCGTCTTTGTTCTCATCCTGTCCAACTTTTTCATCATTAATTTGCTCATTACAATCCTTTAAGGTCGGGGACGTGTTCAATGGCATGTATCAAGAGAAGTTCAAAAATAAATCTTTTCTCCAGTGCTTCCCTTAGAGCAAGATCTAAATTCTTAAAATCTTCTTAACTTTCATTTTTTATGAATTTTTTCTGGGTTTTTTATTTTTTAATGTTTTTGAAAATTTCGATTTTTTTGGTGTTTTCGGTGTAATGTGGTGGTGTGGTGCTTTCCGTAGATTATGAAGGCTTTTGATTCACCGAGTAAGAGTCAGAATCAGAGTCATCCATAGGGGAGTTATATGTAGATGTGTCACTGTCAGGGTTGTCCCTCGGGTGAACAAAGTATATGGGTTTCTGAATATCCTCGAGGCTGTCAACATTAGATCCAATTATTTCATTCTCCACTTTCATAACTGAGCTTCCATAAAATGAAATTAGTCGGTCAATGAAATTTCTAAATTTATCCTCAAGTAATTCATATCTCTTAATAATTCTCAAAATTTCATCCTTAAAAAATTTTCATGAACAATCATGGGAGCAGTCTGTTCAATTAGAGGATATAGAGAACTTGAGGTTTCATACTCAACATACTGTGAATAAGACATGTAATGCTGGATTGAGTAGAGTCCATTTCCATAGTTATGATTAGTCGAATCCTCATATCATGGAATCATACAGGGTTCATGTGTTGATACCATCAGTCAAGTCCTCTATATGTGAAGGCTATCCAAAGGAGTGATATGCAAGTTGGTCTATAGGGATTTGATTGTCATGAGTAATCCAACATTGATGATCATACTCCATATGGTTTGATCGATCCATCATGTTATTCCCAAAGGTCCAATCCAGATGGGGTTCTGTGAATGGTTGACTTGTCCCAATATGATGATGAGGAAAGAATGGAGTTGATTGGGACTGATGTCTTGGCTAGTCATTCATCTCCAAATTGATTTGATCTTTAAATAGTTCATGAGGTCCGATGAGAAATCAGGAATATGTTGGATCGGTCCAGGATGTATTTTGATCATGTGTAACAAAGTCTAGGGAAGGTGGTAAATATGGAGTGTTGAATTCAATCGGATGATTAGGATTCATAGATTATGCTGGATTTATTCAAGGGTGAGAGTCTAATGTTGGAGGATATTTGACCGAAGGGGGTTTTGAGGATTTGGGTTTGATCGAGAAGAATTCATTTTCAAAGTATAGATCTGATGAATACTTGGAGCGATGTCCCGTCATTTTCAAAAGAGGTGGATGAGTTGCCATGATGGGTCTTGGTTAAATATGTTAAAGTACATGAGATACTCAACAGAATAAATCCTAATTTCTAAATCAAGGAGATTAATGGCACAAGTGTGCAGTTTTTGATATTCGAAATCGGTTTACGTACACCAATGCAAACGGAATTTAAACCCTAGGTTCACCAACTCACACAATGAGCATCGCAAGAGTTAGGCCAATTTTGTTGTTAATTTAAGTTGGTGATAAATTCAATCTTGTAAAACAATTAGCGAGCTGTTAGGTACCAGAAATATTTCTTAAAAAACTATCATGAATTCTTACAACTAGTTGCACCAACTTTCAGCCAATATAGGTGTAAGTACGAACTGTAAAAACGGCTTCCCATTGCTTAAGGATGGAGCCTTACACAGTGTCCTTTAAACTACCCACTTTATCAGGGAAATCCGAATCATTTACCGGCTACCCGTTTTCCCTCACTAAGAAGTAGCTAATCGTTTTTATAGAATCAATAGTCAATATGAAAATTTGGAGCGGGGCTTTCCATTAAGTGTCATCTCTCACTTACTCAGAATAATAAAATCAATCCAAGGACGGGGTTGCCCTCCTGTAAAAATTCTTGATTTTATGAGTTAATTAGACCATGATTAACATTCCCATATTTAATAAGGTGATCACCAAAAAATTAGGTGAGCACAAATACACATCTACCATTCAGTCCCAATTTCCTTTAAAATTTATGTGACAAAACAGGAGGGAGAATTTCGGGAAAAGTCGATGCACATGAAACAGTGATGTATGCTCAGATAGACGACTTACAATGATTCCTCGTAATCTCTGTGTGGGATGCAATATAAGAATTGAAAATTATTCTATATGGATGCAAAATGACTAAAACAATATATATCAGAAAGTTCTATTAGACGTGAAGAATTGAGTTAAAATTTTGACTAAGTTGAACGATTTAATGTGTGTCTCGATTAATGTGTAGTGTGATCCTAGATTCTACGAGCACAAACAATAAAATCTTAGAAGCTCTAATAGTCGTATGTGCAGGTCTATCCTACGAGCCACTCAAGTCGGACCCCACCCTCACCGGAGAGTGAAACAAGCCACGACACACTACAGAAAAAGTTTTTGTCTTGTTACACACACGAGAGTCCAAATGGACACTGTTATAAATGAGCAATTACAAAAATGAAAATTGCAGAAATTAAAATCCTAGACTCTATACTCTCTCACGACTCAACTCGATCTTAATTTTAATGTGGCTTGTTGACCGATGAAGATGCGTTGGTTTCAAGAGAACCACTCCATGGGCATCAAATACCTCGCACAAAAAATATGAGAGAAAGTGTAAGAGAGTGACACAAAAATTAATCAAAGATAAAATAAGAAAATAAATGTTGAAAATAAGATAAATGATTGAAAATAAAAATGAAAATTTATAGTGAAAAATCAGGGGTCGGACTACCCCAATAAGGAAAACCGATCATTGAATTTTTTTAGACAAAACCTAAGTCTTTTCCCTCCCCGGCAACGACACCATCTAACCAGTCCGAAAATACCTTCATTAATTTACGTGAATTATCATTTCAAATTTGTCATTTTGTTATAGGTGGGTAATCATAGTCAATTAAGAAATAATCACTTCAATGTTTAGTTCAATTAATTCGAGCATTTTTATGTTTATTTTACTTGGGCAAGTCCCAAGATCAAACTCAAGGAGACAAAGGAACAATATAAATTATGTTTATCGAATTTCATGTGCGGTTTTTTAAGCTGAATATTTTTGGTATTTTTTACGCAAGTTTTGGAATGTTATTGAGGTTAATTTTAAGGACTAGAAAATAAATACCAATCAAACAATGTCCAAAAATTATAAAACTTGGTCGAGATGTTAATAATGATGAAATAAATCACTGTATTTTTTCTGGAATTTTCTGATGCAAGATGGATAATTAATTAATTAATTAATATGGGAAGAGTGAGTTTCCACAATTAATGATAATAAATATCAAGCCTACTTGTTTTCAGGAAATAGAATGATCTAAGATATATCAATACATGAAAAACCCTAGAAAAATCTTAAGACCTAAAACTGTCTAGTTTGGTACCTATTAAAAGTTAATGATCGAAATATAGAAATAATTTTTATATAGAAAAAATGTATGCAAATGCATTTCTTTTTGGGTATGATGTCATCGACAATTAATTCTATGATCCTTGTAGTTTTGGCAATTTTTAAAGCTATGGTTAATTAATTATGAGTTATTAAGCACAGATTGGGTAAAATACGCATTTTTTATAAGAATATTAATTTTTAAATGACCATATAGCATAAAAATATGAAACACGTGCCACAATGTAGAGAATTAGTTGAAAAACACAATGCATTTTTTTAATTAATAAAATGATGCAAAAGGCATGTTCAAATACAGAGGAAAGTCAGGGGTCTAACCACAATTATAATAATTAAACAAAATAAAGAAAATGCAGTGCAAGGATGTAATTGTAATTACTAAAAGTCAGAGGGTCTTCTCTGCAAAATTTCTAGTGGTCATGTACTTGGCACGTGACCCTGGGGTGGTTGGACTGGATATGGAATGGGCAAGTCTCCAAGGGGTTTATTACAAGATGTCCCCTCTCTTCACGTGCGCCTCACATGGGGAGGGTCTCGAGCTTCATGTCCGGTGTCACGGCGGAGATGAAGGCTGGAGAAGTCCATGTAGGATGGTGGAGGTGCGATAGGCAGTGGTGCTTGTCATCGATGAAGTCTGGAAGCAGAGGATGAAGTAGGCGTTGGGGTGGCGGAACCTCCTGGTGGTTGTCGAGATTTCACGATGGAGCACCAGGGGATGAATCCTCTAAGGTGAGGGTTGGAGTCGATGGAGCTACCCCTCCGTAACGAGGAGAAGGCGGAGATAAGCTACAACGGGCTCAACGTCGTTGCAAATGGAGGAGATGGTGAAGCACTGCATGGATGGGTCGATGTGGCTCTTCATCATTGATGCAGACGAAGCTGGAGTCGAGGATGATCTTTGCTACAGTTGGTGGCGGAGCTGGCTCCTCTACCAAAGAAACGAGGTGAAGCGGGTGAGCCATTGGTTTAAGAAGTGCGGCCATAGTGGAGTTGATGGCAGTGCGGGGTGGTTGGCGGAAGTGAATTTGTAGATGTCGGGGGTATATGGAATCGTATGTGGAGATGGATATTGAAAATGGAGTAGAGAAGTGGGTCGAAGAAGAACATTGGCTCGACGACCGAAGCCGGGGTGGAATAGTAGCAGGTGTGCTGGACACTACAAAGCTGCAACGAGTATTAGAGCCTCGGACCTCGCCATTGAGAGATGAAGGTCGGGTTGTCACCACCGGTCGCATCTCCTTGCTATGTGCCAACGGCAGATGATTTGGCAAGGAGCAACGATGGCATTTAAATAGGATAGGGTTGGCCAGTCATGGAAGGGATCATGAGATATCTGTGATGGATGCGAAAAAGGATGGTGTGTGGCAGAAGTCTCCTAGTCGAGGAAAGGCGCAGGTGAATGAATGGCTGGGAGGTGGAAGGCAGTGAAATCATAGGGATACGATGGAAGTTTATTAATTGGTGGCGGCGAGTTGATTTTGGAAGGAGACGGTCGACCGAATTGAGAAAGTGTGGGAGAGATTGTGCGGGGGAAGAAGGCAGAGGTGAGATTGATCGGTGATGGGAGGTGTGTTTGGTAGGGCCCAATTTGGAAGGTGGCGGAGAGATGAGCAGTGGTGGAGCTTGCGAAGGGGAAGGCGGTCCGCGAGATCTGCAAGCAGTGAGAATTGGAGGAAAGACAGCACGTGCTATGCACATTTGCAGCACGTGCTTGGCTTTTGAATTTTTTATAAAATGAATTATAAAGATCTCAAAATGGGTGACACGTGGGGCTCCATGAGCTACCATGTGTCGTTCTCAGAAAACTCAGAAAAATCAAATATAAAGAAAAATCATGAATAAACAGCAAACTACCTCGGATTGGAAATTTTTCTTCACAAAAAAGCTCATCTCGATGAGATCTACAACTTTCATGAGAGACCGAAATCAAAATCAATCATTTACAATTTTCATGAGAGACCAGAACCAAAATCGATCATTTGCACAAAGTGATATTTTTGGGGTATTCTATGTACATAGAAAACCTTGATTTTTGGATTTTGTATTTTTTATTTTTAAATAAGATTAAAAAACTGGAAAAAAATACAATAAAATCAAAGATAAATAAGTACACATTAATTTATTTTTGTTTTATTTTTAATAATAAAGAAAACTGACAAATAAAGTATAGTATAATATAGAGGATATTTGTACAAACAGTGAGTGCACACTTAGACTCAATTTATTTCTTTGATTTCGATTTCATTTTAGATCTGAATTTTTGTGCATTTTAATATAACTTTTGTCAAAGAAAATAAATGAGAAAGAAATACAATAAAATGAGTTAATTATGTACATAAAATAATAGGTCAAAAACCTCTAAAATACAAAATGTACAAAGGATTCCCAAAACACAACTTTTGCATATGAGCTTTAATTTACTTGAACTTGGTCTTGTTTTAAAGGTAATTGAATGTACATCAGATCAAAAGTGAGCAGAATCAAATTAGTCACTAGATGAGGAAGATATCAAGGTTTTAGTTCGAGAATCCTGAAATTAGGGTTGGAGTTTCTGGTGCACTTGTTTATTTAGTGTTTTTTTATTTTTCATTTATTCTTGTTTGTAATAGTACGCAATGTAGGTGGTTTCAGGTTATTTGGAGTTAGCATGAATTATTTAAAAATCAGGGAAGTTAGGATAATTTACAAGTCAATTGGGTTGTGATTTTTGGCTTCTTATTTTATGAAATTATAAGTGATAAAATGCAATTATTATTTATATATGCATGAATGATAATTATGTAATATTGATGAAGAAATAGCACTTAATTTTAGGGATCTGGGCTTAATTAATCATTTTGGAGTGATGAATATGAGATTCATCAGTCTCTTAGTATAATTAGAGTTATATACCATGGTCATCTTGATGATCATATTGTCATTGATTCAATTGTTGAATAATAGAGGCTAGTGCTTGGATAAATATATAAAAAGTTAGATTAAGGACTCATCAAGCACCGTTAAATGATTATTAAGAAAGGATCTCCAACCTAAGAGTGAGATAGCAGACCTTTCTCGAAATATTGATATCTGACTGACCTCTTGATGCAGGTCCTTTGCATAGGAATAGAGATTAAGAGGTATCAGATTAGATAGGTCAAAATATTTGACTTAACAAGATCGATATAACCAAAGACCTATGTCGTATGCTATCAAGATATACAAACACATCCTCTGATCGGAGATAAATGTGTCACTATATGTTTGAGTATGTACAGTTAGCAGACCAATAGGTTGATGGCCTAGTCAAGGACTATACATCGGCGTGTTGGTGTGCATGCAAGGGCATATGAGTAATGCGATCACTCAAAGGGATCATACAGGTTCATTTACTGAACCAGAAGACATGGGCTCACTCGTGAGATCTTGGGATCAAATTCCATGCTTGGTCGACTCAGTTTGGAAGCTTGACTGAATTTGTAGGTTTTATATATGTTTTTGAAAAGTATATGATCGATACTTGGGTATGATATATGCGTTTGTAAAGCATATGGTCGATACCAAATCCCAATGATCAAATGAGAAACTTAATGATGAAACATTGATGGAGATAGTCCAAATGAGATCTAAAACTTTGGGTTTAATCTAGGTCTTCCAGTATGTAAAGATGTACAGGTATTAGGAATACCCGAGGGTGATGTGATCATAAACGATTGTATAACTATGATACTTCAATTCCTAGGGAGTGATGAAACGGATTTTGAGTGACTCCTCTAAAAAGAGAAGTAATCTAATCTTAGTCCAAATGTTGGACTGCGATATGAATGTGATTCATATGCAATGAAAAGATTAGATTAAAATTTTGATTTAATCAAACTTCTATGGGTGGTCCACAAGATCTGGATTCGGGATATGATCTCAATATTTCAGTCATTTTTGTAGAGAAGCGCATTATCCTCGAAAGAGTTCAAGGATAATTTCATTATTGATATATTTATCCGAGCAATGAGAAATTGATATATGTATCATGAATAATATGAAGTTGATTCATATTTTAAGGAGAGTTGTCTAAGATGATTAAATGAGATTAAATTATCAAAGATGTGACAATGTGAATGTGGTTCATATTATTTGGGCATAAGAGAATGGATATCCAATATGATTAAATGTGATTTAATTATCATAGATATGATTATGTGGATATCACTATCTATATTAATCATATATATTGTAAATGCAATTTATAATACATTAGAGAGAGTCTAATGTAATTTATATTTTTAATTAATAAATTTATATTTTTTGATTAATTATTGATGTGAATTGGATTCACGGTACATAACTAATTGGAAATATAATTTAAATTTTATTTTGCATTGTGAATGTGATTCACAAATTTCCAATGGCATGATTACAATGTTCACAAGACAATTATGAATTACTTTTGTGATATAATTTACAATAAGTGTTGTTGTAAATATTGGAGATTTTCATGATATAATGTAATCTCATGAATTGGAAGCAGATTACCTCCTTCCAATTAAAGGTTGTGGATGGTCACCGTCCTAAATGGATTAGGTGGTTGTCCCCCCTGTAAGGGATGAAGCTTATTGTAAAGCCTTGAACTTGGCATATCTCGAATCCTATATAATACGATCCGGCTCGTCAAGAGGAAACCAACGGAATTTGTTTCGTATGAATCGGACTTCGTTTCGATTTGTTATGAATTTCGGAAGAAAGAGAAGGAGGGTTAAGATGTCATTAACCCATAATGACTGTCCTTAAGACTAATTAAACTTGATTAAAGAAACTAATGATGTATTAAAAACTGCTAATGATCATTAGAAAATACTAATCAATAGTTAGCAAAAGATAAGCGTAAGCCGCGAAAGTCAAATCGCGATTAGTGAAAGTTAATCACGATTAGTGTTAATTAAGTGTCATTAACGAATCTAGAATCCTCTAAAATGTTCTAACTTAAGCCCCAAGTTTGGGATAAGTTTTGGCTAAAACTATGGGCCAAAACCATGGGCCGCTAAACCATGGTTAAGATCTAAACCATGGTTTTCTAACCATGGTTAGTGGTTTTCTGGGGCCTATAAATAGACCCCCTACCCATTCATTCTCTACGACTTCCACTACCACCATCACCCCATGGGCTAGGGTCGAGAGGTCAGGAGGAGGAGTGGGAGGCGAGTAAGGAACGCTAGCGAAGCGCTGCCGGGAGAACGAGGAGAAAGGTTTGATCCTCTCTTAATTTGCTTCGTAAGATAGGCTTTCAATCCATACTGTTGTTCTTCCAAGTTTTGTTCTTGATTCATCTTTCTTTTCGATTCGTTTTCCTATTGTGGTTCAAGGAGAAATCTGTGTAACACCCTACTTAGGTGCGAGCGACTATGCACGTTAGTGACCCTATGATTCGTCACATGTTGACTCATCTAAGACACGTGGTGTCTATCGATTCTCCTTCATTTTCTTTATATTATGCTTTTATAATTATTTTGATGAAGAAATCTGTGTAATACCCTACTTAAGTGCGGGCGGCTATGTACGTTAGTGACCCTGTGATTCATCACACGTTCACTCATCTAAGATGCGTGGTGTCTACCGATTCTCCATCGTTTATGTTTTTATTCTTTCTATTATTCTTTTATATTTATTTTGATGGAGAAATCTGTGTAATACCCTACTTAGGTACGAGCGGCTATGCACGTCAGTGAGCATGTGATTCGTCACACGTTCACTCACCTAATATGCGTGATGTCTACCGATTATTCATCTCTTGTTATTTGAGTATATTCTTTCAGTTTCGTTGTTATTTTACTCACGATTGATTTTATAGAGGAAACTCTTTTCATTTTTATTTTAAAATATGTCCCGATATAAGGGGAAACTCTATCGAAATTTTCCGAGAAATATGTCCCGATATAAGGGGAATCTTTGTCAAAATTTTCTGAGAAATATGTCCCGATATAAGGGAAAACTGTGCCGAAATTTTCCTAGAAATATCACCCCGTAAAAGGGGAAGCTCTGCTGAAATTTCAAGAGAAAATATGTTCTTCGTGTTCTTCGCGTTCTTGACACGTTCTTAGCGTTTTTTATACGAAAATGAAATTCGATCTTTTCAGGAGCCTTAAAATAACCTTTCTAAAAATGAAACACGATAAAACCTTGCATACACGACGAGAGCTCGATTAGGCAACGAAATCCTTCCTTTTGTTGTTGGGTTTTCATATGAGATTATTGAAATTCTTGATTTTATGTTCTTTGCTATGAAGAACCCTAATTTTTGGCTATTTTTGAAAAGTCTGAAGAATTGCTTTTTGATTTTCACTAAAATAAGATTTAAGCATCAAATTTATGAATAGTTTAGAAAGTTAGGGTTGGGAGTTAAAATGGGCATAAACACGTATATATATATGCATATGAATAATATATATATGTGAGTCTATACTAAGTATTGCTAATTATGCAAATCGAGGACTTAACGAAAGAATTACATCATGGGAATTGATGTGGCTTGAGTTGGATCCTGAAAAGGATCATGTGTCACGTTAAGGATGACTTGTAGTAGAACTACAGGTCGAGCATGCAACCTGTAGGTTTGTCGGAAGGAACCCGTATTGGTGTTTCCCTACCTAGGTGGTACACGGTTACCCTGTTATATTAAGTGCGCACGAAATGAATGTTCTGCAACGCGTGGTACCGGGAGGCAATATCTTCGGGTTGAACGGCGTAAGTTGTGGTCATGCCATGTGGAGGCACGGGTGGTTCAATAGTGGCTGGGCCACGATAATATGTATTTAAAGCTGCTAGGTTATATGATTAAATGTTACCCTGAGGTTTTAAGCAACCGAGTCCTCGAGGACGGTGTGCTCATTTATTTTCCAGGCCTAGGGTTTGAGACCTTGTTTAATAAAAGAAAAGGAAAATTGTCAGGGTAGTATTGGAGGATTGGTTGAGGCGACGTGCGACGGTATAAGCTTACCAAGATCAACGTAATCTCCAATCTTGAAGTGTCCACAGCTTCGGAGTCCAAGAACGGTGGGGTTCCCCTGGACTAATCACTGACGTGGAATAGAAAGGAATAGGACTTAAATTAACAAGAATGAATGAAACCTTTTGTGAAATAAGTTTTGCAAAATTACACAATTTGTTTGCTTTTCTTTTCTTCGTTACTTAGCATTCACTAATTTTTATCCTATGATTTATGGAAAACCCAACAGGTGTCGGTGAGCCATCGCAAGGACTTTAAAAATTCATCCATCTTACATACTAGACATCCAGCCAGCCATAGTAGCTTTACTTTTTAAGGTAGTTAGTAATCTTTTGTATATTTTCCTTTCAAGCTGGTGTACATGTAAATGATTATAATGGGACAGCGTATCATCTGAACTTTATTTTATGAATGGAAAAGTGTTGAAATACTTTCTTCTGAGTATTTTTATTTGCAGTGTGTTTCTGAATGTTACTTGTGATTGCTGAATAAATTATTGCTGAGTAACCCGATCCGGATATGGGAGGATCAGACGGCCCGGGAATCGAGGTCGTGACAGATTTTGTATATTTTCAAGCTGATGTACATGTAAATGGTTATAGTGGGACATGTATCATCTGAATTTTATTTTGTGAATGGAAAAGTGTTGAAATACTTTCTTCTGAGTATTTGTATTTGCAGTCTGTTTTCGAATGGTAGTTGTGATTGCTGAATAAATTATTGCTGAGTAACCCGATCTGGATATGGGAGGATCCGACGGCCCAGTAATCGGGGTCGTGACAGATTGGTATCAGAGCTTGCTTACTCCAGTAATTTGTTTAGTAATTGACAACTATGAGCGGTATTCAGAAACTAAGGTTTTATTAATATCCTTTGATCTTAATAAATGACGGTAGTACTATTCACAAGTTATTATCTCTTATGTACATCATGCTAAGACATATAGGATCTGACCTTTGACCTTGACTCATCCCAGGATCATGGCAGACCAAGATGTGGCTAGGCAATTAGCGGCTATGATGGAAATGCTCCAAGACATGGGGCAAAGGCAGCAAGCATTGGAGGAGAGGCTCAATGCACAAGCTGAGAGACCCAAGGCATCTAATCTTGTGGATGTTAGGATTGAAGGTTCTGTCCATATTTCTGAGGAAGAATCAAGTTACCATCCTTCAATTGAGTCTGCTCCTACCCCAGCTGAAGGAGCAATGGAGAAGGCCCTTCTTAGACACCAAACGTTACTAGATAATTACCGAAAGGGAAATTCCTCAATTCAAAGGTGAAGAGACACCTGCCGAGGCTGAATTATGGCTCGATGACGTTACTAGGATGTTGAGGATAATCCATCCACCAGTGGACACATGGATGCATTTTGCTGATTACTCCGTAGCAGATTACGCACGACAATGGTGGAGAGAAATTTTCTAGAAATTAGCAGATCCTGTTCCATGGGATTGCTTTGAAGAGAGGTTTCGAGCTCAATTCTGTCCCTCTCATTGGGAAGAATTAAAGAGGAGAGAGTTGACTTCTCTGAATCAGGGTTCTAAGACCGTACAAGATTATCATATCCATTTACTGAGCTACTACATTACTCACCAGCTCTATAAGCTTCACCACAAGAGTGTCTTACCAAATTTGTTAGCGGTCTTCAGGGAGATCTGAAAGAAAAGCTTGCTGGTTTTAGAGCTACAACCGTAGATGAAACAATGGACAATGCCTCTCGTATTGAGATGGAGAGGGATGAAAACCGCCAAAGAAGAAGTTTACACTTTAATGGTGGGCAATCCAAACGTAAGGCACATTATAACCGTAGAGATCGTCACTATCATCCAGTCGGTTCCAGTATAAGCTCACCACAGACCTTGGGTCAGGAATTCTCAGGAAGAGGGGGTTTCTCTAGACCTCCATTATATCCTCGTAACTCTGCACCAGGAACTAGTACCTCTGTAGTTGGGTCTTCAGCTCAGATAGGAACGTGTGCATGTTATCACTGTCATCAAGAAGGTCACATTAGGAAGGATTGTCCACAGTTGAGAGGTTCAGGGTTTAAACCAAGCCTAATTAACAGTATAACATCCACTCCGAGCAATGAAGCAACACGCGGAGGAAGACAAGGTAGAGGTCGTGGCTCACAAGGAGCGCCGCCTACACAGCAACCACCACAAAGTGTTGCGGGTTCTAGCTTGCCTATTCCTAATGTCCAGCTCAATGCAATCACTGAAGAACAAGCCTACAATTCAGGCACAGTCGTACAAGGTACTGTTACTATTCATGGATTTTCAGTACATGCTTTATTTGATTCTGATGCTTCACATTCATTTATTGCTCGACGGTTAGTATCCACTTTGGGTAAGATACCAGTAGAAGTACAACAGTCCTATATGATCAAGGGACCAGGAGGACAAGTATTCATAATCTGAGAAATCCTGGATAATTGTATAGTATTGATAGCAGGACATCGGTTACATGTTTCACTACTACTGATAGAAATGGAGGACTTTGATCTTATCCTAGGGATGGATTGGCTAGAAAGGAATCATGCATGTCTTGACTGTTTTCAGAAGACAGTAACATTTCACCTTCCTAACTCGATAGAGTTCCGGTTCATTGGAAAGACATCCAATGATAATGTCGAATAGATCTCTACTTTGAAGGCACAACAATTGTTAGAGAAAGGGTGCCAAGACTATTTAGCTTATGTATTCACTACATCAGGGTCAGAAAGAATGACAGAAGTTGTGCCTATAGTGTGTGAGTTTCCTGATGTATTTTCAGAGCAACTACCTGGATTACCACCTGAGCGAGAGATTGAATTTGAAATCTCTCTTATATCTGATACTCAACCTATCTCTATCCCTCCATATAGGATGGCACCAGCTGAGTTACGAGAGTTAAAGGCAAAGTTGCAAGAACTATTAGATAAAGGCTTCATTCGTCCTAGTACTTCACCATGGGGAGCACCTGTCTTATTTGTCAGGAAAAAGGATGGGTCAATGCGGTTGTGCATTGACTATAAACAACTAAACAAGAGGACAATAAAGAATAAGTATCCACTGCCAAGAATAGATGATCTCTTTGATCATTTACTGTGTATTCCAATATTGATTTAAGATTTGGATACCATCAGTTGAAAATTAAAGATACAGATATTCCTAAGATAGCTTTTCGAACTAGATACGAGCATTATAAATTCTTACTTATGCCTTTTGGACTAACAAATGCCCCAGCAGCCTTCATGGATCTCATGAATAGAGTATTCAAGGAGTTCTTAGATCACTTTAGTAGTCTTTATTGATGATGTGCTTATTTACTCCAAGGATAAGTATCTGCATGAACACCATCTCAGGCAGGCACTTGAAACTCTAAGGAAGAACATGTTGTATGCTAAATATAGAAAATGTGACTTCTGGTTATCTGAAGTATCTTTCTTAGGCCATGCTATTTCTGGGGAATGTATATCAGTTGATCCTACAAAGGTTAGTGCGGTGATGAGTTGGGAATGCCCGAAGACTGTCACAGAAATACAATCTTTTCTGGGTTTAGCTGGATATTATAGAAGATTCGTGAAGGACTTTTCACGAATAGCATTGCCAAAGACTAGACTAACTCAGAAGGAGGTCCCATTCTTAAGGTCTGATACATGTGAAGCTAGTTTTCAGACACAGAAAGAATGCCTAATATCCGCACCAATCCTTTCTCTACCCTCTTGGAGTGAAGGGTTTACAGTGTACATTGATGCATCTAAAGAAGGACTTGGGGTAGATCTTATGCAACATGGTAAGGTAGTTGGGTATGCATCACGACAACTCAGGATACATGAAAAGAACTACCCAACACATGACCTTGAATTAGTATTTTTTGCTTTAAAGATATGGAGACATTACCTCTATGGTATTACTTTTGAAATCTTCACTGATCATAAAAGCTTGAAATATCTATTTGATCAGAAGGAACTCAATATGAGACAGAGACGGTGGCTAGAGTTGTTAAAGGACTTAGATTGCACTATATTCTACCACCCTGGTAAGGGGAACATCGTAGCAGATGACATTAGCAGAAGAACTTATTCACCTGGGTTGGTGAGTGCTATCCACTTCTGGGGTTTACTATCAACGTTAAGCGAATGGAAACCATTTGATAGTAGTTCTAATACTATAACTATTCCTCACCAATACAAATCAGAGATAAAGGATAGAATAAAGAAAAAACAGGAGGATGATCTGGTCCTTAAAGACTTGAGACAACAACTAGAGAAGAATGGGATAGAGGGATTCCAGATACAAGATGGGTTACTGTATAACCATTACAGAGTTTGTGTACCAAACACACATGAACTAAGGAAAGACATCTTACGAGAAGCGTATTGCTCAAGATTATTTATTCATCCAGGAATTACAAAGATGTATAAGGATCTTCATTCATACTTTTGGTGGTCGGGAATGAAGAAAGATATTGCTGAGTTTGTGAATTCATGTTTCAATTGCCAGCAGGTAAAGGCTTCACATCAAAAGCCACCGGGATTACTGCAACCCCTCCCTATACCTGAATGGAAATGGGAAAGCATTTTCATGGATTTCGTTACTGGCTTACCTCAGACGATTGGTAGTAAAGATAGTATCTGGGTTATAATAGATCGTCTGACGAAAGTAGCACACTTTATTCTGATAAGCTTATCTTTCACTCCAAACCAGCTTACTGAGTTATATATTATACATGTGATTCACCTCCATGGTATCCCAAAGGAAGTAGTTTCCGATCAAGATTCACGATTCACCTCACACTATTGGGAGAACTTCATGAAAGCTTAGGTACACAGTTATTCTTAAGCACAACATATCATCCACAAACAGACGATCAGTTAGAACGTACGATTCAAACGCTGGATGATATGCTACGAGCATGTGCCTTAGAATGGAAGGGATAGTGGATTAAACATTTGCCTCTTGCAGAATTCACCTACAATAATAGTTACCATACAAGTATTGGTATGGCACCATTTGAAGCACTATATGGACGAAGGTGTACTACTCCTTTGTGTTGGCAAGATGTCGGAACAAAGAACCTTTATGATTCAGATAGACTTTAGGAGACACGGGAAGATGTAAAGCTTGCTAGAAAAAGACTATTAACTGTCCAGAGTCGCCAGAAAAGTTATAGTGATACCAGGCAAAGAGACCTTGAATTTGAGTTAGGTGACTTTGTATTTCTCAAAGTATCACCTATGAAGGGTGTTCCGAGGTTTGGCTTGCGTGTGAAGTTAGCGCCCAAGTTCGTGAGTCCCTTTGAAATTATTCAACGGAATGGAAAAGTTGCCGATATACTTGTGCTTCCTACACATCTTTCGGCAATACATGATGTATTTCATGTATCAAATCTGATAAAGTACGTTAAGGATCCATAGCATAAGATAAGTTATGATGATTTACATGTTGAGCCAGACTTGACATACCAAGAGATACCTGTGCAAATACTTGGCAGGGATATTAAGAAGTTGAGAAACAAAGAGGTGCCTCTAGTTAAAGTATTGCGGCGGGACCAAGAGTTTGAAGAAGCCACTGTTAGCAATGTGAGCCCCGGGCGAACCATTTCTACAATAAATGTTATTGTAATGAATAAACTATCAATGAAAGTTATTGATTATTTTTTCACTCCCTTTCTGAGATTAAATGAATGAATGCCCTATAGGGTCCCTCTGTACAACGAGGGTTATGTACCATGGCCAAATTGATGATCATACAGCTGTTGATTCATTGGATGAATCATAGAGGCTGATGTTTGGATGAATATCTAAGGGGTTAGATAGAGGACTCATCAAGCATCGTCAAATGATTATTAAGTGATGATCTCCAGCCTGAGTAGGAGATGGCAATCCTCTCTCAGATGGCTGATATCTAACTGACCTCTTGGTGCAGGTCCTCTACATGGGAATAGTGATTCGGAGGTGTCAGGTTAGTTGAGTCAATGGGTTGACTTAAAGAGATCGAGATAACCAAAGACCTACGTTGAATATTGTCACAACATAGGCATGCATCCTCTGATCGGAGACAGATGTGTTGCTATATGTCTGAGTGTGTATATTTGGCATACCAATAGGTTGATGACCAAACCAAGGTCTATACACCGGCGAGCTGGTGTGCATGTAAGGACATATGAGTAATACGATCTCTCAAAGGGATTATACAGGTTCACTTGTGAACCAGGAGACATGAGCTCACTCATGAGGTATTGGGACTGAACAGATTTCATGCATGGTCGTCATGCTTTTGAAGCATGACATGAATTTGAAGGTAAGATATATGCTTTGTGAAAGCATATGATCTATACCAAATCCTAATGACCAAGATTGAGAAACTTAATGATCTAACCCTGAAGATGACCGTATAAAAGTGACATTTATCTTCAGAATGATCATAGGTTTTCTAGTATGCAGAATGTACAGGTATTGGGAATACCTGAGGGTGATGTGATCATAAACGATTGTATAACCATGACGCTTCCATTCCGAGAGAGTGATGAAACATGTTTGGATTTTAGTGACTCCTCTCATTAGAGAAGTAAGCTAATCTTAGTCCATGAACTAGACATTGATCTGAATGAGATTCAGATGCAATGAGAAGATTAGGTCTACGGTCTTGATTTGATCAAGCATCAGTGGGAGGTCCATGGGATCTGCATTTGAGATATGATCTCAACATCCAAGTCACTATACATGCAACAATACAATCACCCTGTTCTTATCTCCAAGTATCTGAGGAGAGATCGCATTATTCTTGAAGGGTTCGAGAATAATTCCATAAGATCTAAGCAATGAAGAAATAATGATTAAATGTGATTTAATCATCTTGATGTGTGAAGAAATTATCCAATATAATTAAATGTGATTTAATTATTATGGATAAGAATAATGTGGATAGAAATATCCAATTATTCATAATATATTATAAATGTGATTTATAATGTATTAGAGAGAGCTATTTATTATTTATATGTGTTGAATAATTATTATGTGTATTGGATACACATTGTGTAATTAATTGACAATGTAAATTATATGTTGTTTTGGGTTGTGAATATGATTCACAATTTTTCCATGGCAAGATTGCAATATTCTCAAATATAATTGTGAATTATTTTTGAAGAATAAAACCCAACAAAATTTGTTGCAAATAAATAAAGAGAGATTTCCACGGAGATATGCAATCTCATGAATTATCATGAGATTGCCCTCCATTAGGAAATAGGTGGGCGGCACCCATGTCCTATTTGGAATGGGTGGCCGTCCACCATGTTATACATGGAGATGTAATCTCCATGTATATATTCTCTCCTTATTTATTGGTTTAATTTAGGATTGATTTATATTTGATTATTGTCAAATATATTTTAATCCAAATTTGTTGTTTTTGACAACAACAATCTTGATCATTGGATTGACATAAATCAATATCTCCCATTGATTTTATATGTCCCATGGATTGAGATCCATGGATCCCAAAACCCTATAAATAGAGAGGCATACTATGCTCTCTATTTACATGTAATTTTGGATCTCTCTCTCTTTCTTTATACACGACAGTCCTCTCTCCCTCTATTCGGTGGCCGACCATCAAACCCTAGAGGAGAGATTTGTCGACGCTCTCGCCACCGCCGCTTCAACGTTCTTCAGTACTTCATCTTCTTGGAGTGCTACACTCACAAAGGAGATGTTCGATCTCGTACGACGAGATCAGGAGCAACCATGCTTGGATCAAATTCTTGGACTGCGAGGACAACACGGTTCATCCCCGCGCTCGCAAGCGGTCTCACCGACGATCGGACTTGAGACAGGAGGTCTCTTCTCTTAGAGACTCGATCAACCACGCTTCAAAAGGTATTATTCTATACTTGTTGTGGTTATAGATGAAACGATCCAAGAATCGTTCTTGGATCATGTGGTTTCATCACATAAAATTTTTTAAATTCCGCTGCTCAGAACAACTAGTATGACTAGTCATTCTTCGTCGTATTCGATACGACGATCACGCTTATGTGACCCGCTTGAGGATAACTTTTATATACTTAAAGTGGTATCAGAGCCTTAGGTCAACGGTTTCGAATATGATTCGCAAAGGACGACTTGGGTTCGTTAAGGTCGCGAAAGTTTTTATCGCATTTGATTTCACAGATCTGTTTAGTAAATAATTTCGACCATGTTTAAAATGTTTAAGCACGAATTATTTACTTGTATTTTGTTCCCCATTAAATAAGTAAACCATAGGATCTGAGTTTACGTAAATCGGATTTCGTATGCTCTAGATATGGTTGTTTTAATGAACATGTATGCACTGTTGCGGGCACAGTAGATTTCAACATGATTAAAGAGTTAATTATTGTTATCATCTTCCTCGAAATGCTGAAACATCACTTTTTCTGTCCTAAATCAAGTTAGCAATCTTTGAAAATTGAGTTTGTCTAATTTGGATTTAAATTTATTGAGATATGTTAATTTTAGTGAGTAGGGGTCACTACTAAAATAGCAGTCCTAATCTAGAACCAAGTAATTGTCAATTAGTGAAATTAATTGTTAATTTCGTGAAATAATCATGAAAATATTTGTGAAATATTGGAAGATGATTATTTACATAATTGACTTGGCCTCAACCAATTAATTGATTAGATTTGATCGAAATCATAATTGGAAACACAATCTTCAAACTTGATGCTTGAATAGGATTGGGAATTTGTGTAGCAAATTTCCTTATAATCAAAAATGTTTTGATTATTACTATATGGTATAATTTCGGTTGAAAAACCGATGATCATCTCAAGTACAAATTGATATATCTGGCATTATGCTTTCCCGAGGTGGATATGGTGTCTAGTCGGAGAGCATTGGGGTTGCGGGTTGCAACGTATGTGGTCCGTCCCACTCTCGTCGGTACTGGCCATGACAGCGGGTAGGGACTGTATAATGCCGGAGAAAATCAAGGTGTATTTTCTAATTATTAAAATTCTAATTAACATGTATTTTGAGATATTACCATATATATTCAAGTAAAATAATCCAGTTTGTTGATTGAATTGGATTGATAATTAATTTAATGTGATTAAATTGATTATGTCCAATTGAGACACTCTATTATGAATAGAATTATATTTTCCCTTGGAAGAATTAATTATGTGAATGTGATTCATGATAATTAATTAAAATTTGAATATGAGGTGGAGGATCACATAAGTGACATCCATGGTCTCAAGTCAAGGCGAAGGGTTCCGTCGCCAGATATCGTATGTAGGAGACGCCTGTCAGAAGTGACAGCTCCTGCATACGATCCATTTGGATCGGGCTCGTCGCTTCTCGAAAGAGTAAGGACGTATACGTACTAACCCCAATATCGGATCCTCATATTATTGGGGCGATATTGGATTGCGCATAGTGAGTTGTATTCCTGTTGACGGTTGGTTCAATTAATGACAGGTCAACATCACCTTGGGGGTGGTGGGCCCAGGTATTAAAGTCCGAATTGGGAAATGCAAGTTGGACTTGCAAGGTGGAATGTGTTCCCGCTTCTCCTTATTGGAGTCATAGATTCTCATATTATTGGGATATGACAAAGATAAGGAGGAGATCCCAGTTCTTGCTTGAGATATAATGGTAAGTATATCTCTTACTTTGAAAGTGATTAAGGGAATAAAACTTTCATAGTTGACAGAGCAAGAACAATTTGATTTAAAAATGCCTTAATCAAATATCATTATGAATATATGTTTAATATGTTCTAATATAGTGCATTCTTAATTTCAGAATATGAAGTCCTTGAACCCACTTAGTAGGCTTCTTGAGGTCAACCAATTGACCGACCCAAATTACTCAGATTGGATCCGTAATTTGGATCTTGTTCTCTCAGCAGAGCGCATTAGTTATGTGCTCTCCGAGGACAAACATGAAAACCCTAAATCCAAGGAAGAAAAAGCATATAATGACAAGTATGATGAAGATCATGTCTTGGCTAGATGCTAAATCCTGGGTTCTCTCTCCAATGTTCTGCAGAAGCAACATGTGGAGATGAGAACTTGCCAGGAGATAATGCAGAATCTTAAGGATATGTTTGGTGACATTAACCGCACCCAGCGGTACAATGTTATAAAAGACCTCATTCGCTGCAGGATGCAGGAAGGGACTTCGGTACGTGAACATGTACTCAAAATGTTTGGGTACTTGTCGGAGCTGGAGACTCTTGGGGCAACAATGGATGCAGACATGCAAGCTGACTTCATTCTGTTGTCGTTGCCCAAATCTTTCAATAACTTTGTAGTGTCATTCCACATGAACAAGCTGGAATTGACAAGCGCTGGTCTTCTTGCTGCATTGAAATCTGCGGAAGATGTAATGAAGAAAGATGGTCCCACTGGCAGTGCAAGGTTGCACAGGTCAGAGGGAAGCGCAGTCGGAAGCAAGGTTCTCGGAAGGGCTCGACCCAGAAGAGAAAGAAGAAGGGACAAAGTATTGGCTCTTCTTCCAATGCATCCACTCTAATGGCGTCGAAGAAAACCGACGTTTGTCACCACTGTAAAAAGCCATGGCACTGGAGGTGTAACTGCCTAGAATACCTGAAGTCGTCGGACAAAGGTAAAGCCCCAGCAGGTATGAAATCTACTTTCATCATTGAAACTAGCTTTCTCGTCGGACGAGAAGAAAGTTGGGTTGTAGACTCTGGTGCTTCTGTTCATGTATGCAATGTGTTGCATTTGTTTCAGGAAACTAGAAGTCTTGAAGAAGGGGAGATAGTCATCCAGATGGGATCTGATGCAAGTGTTGCAGCGGTCGCCATCGGGACGTGTCCACTATCATTATCTAGTGGTAGAGTCCTAGTACTTAAAGAGTGTCTTTATGTACCTGAAGTTAGAAGGAATTTGATATCTGTGTCTAAGCTAGTTAGAAGTGGGTATTCATTCCTGTTCTGTAATAAATTAGTCATAAATCATTATGATAAATATATTGCAGAGGGTATTTTAACTTCTGGAGGAATCTATGAATTGTGCATTAGTGAGAATGTCATGAATGTTACAACCACTAGTAAAAATCCTAAAAGATCCAGGGATAATCTTTCGAATGAGATCTGGCATCAAAGGCTTGGTCATTTATCTGTTGATAGGATCAATAGATTGATAAAGGATGGACCTTTAGATTTTCTACATGTTCAATCTTTGCCTACCTATGAACATTATTGTATTCGAGGTAAAATGACCAGGATGCCTTTCCGTAACAAGGTTACAAGATGCAAAGGTATTATTGACGTAATACATACCGATGTATGTGGTCCCTTCAGTACCGCGACTCGAAATGGATATCGTTATTATTTGATGATGAGCATTCGTGATACGGGTTTGTCTTCTTATTACGTCATAAATCTGAAACCTTTGAAAAGTTCAAAGAGTTCAAGGCTTTGGTTGAGAACCAAACCAATAGGAAGATTAAACGGATTCAATCTGATCGAGGTGGCAAGTACCTATCAGATGAATTCAAGGAATACCTTAAGGAGAATGGAATTGTTTCCAATCTCACTCCTCATGGAACTCCCCAACTTAATGGTGTTGCTGAAAGACACAACAGGACCATCATGAACATGGTCCGTTCAATGATGAGTAAAGCACATTTACCTCTTAGTTTCTGGGGATATGCAGTAGAGACTGCAATAAATATCCTGAATAAGATTCCTAGCAAATCTGTACCTAAGACTCCTTATGAGCTCTGGAATGGATCCAAACCTAGTGTTAATCACTTAAGGGTTTGGGGTTGCTTGGTCCATGCGAAGAACGTGGACGCAAGTAAGCTAGAATCTCGCACTCGTGAGTGTTACTTCATTGGGTATGTTAAGGATGGTATTGGATACCAACTTTATGACCCTGAGACCCAAAAGGTTTTTGTTTCCAGAGATGTGAAGTTTCTGGAGAATGATTTCCTTAAAGGTCAAGACAAAGATGAAGTAAAGGAACTCATTGAATCTCCTGAGGATTCTGAGCTTCCTAGACCAGAAACTGAAGAGATAAATAAAGATGAAACACCCATACCTCTTCGAAGGAGTTTGAGGGTGGTTGCACCACCTGAAAGGTATGGATTTCATGTGTCAAGTGAAACTGACGTTGATTTTACTTCATTTGATGAAGCACTCGCGGATCAAGACATGGATAGATGGATGCTAGAAATGAAGTCAGAAATTGACTCCATGCATAAGAATGGTGTATGGACCCTAGAGGATCCACCTAAAGGGGTAAAACCCATTGGGTGTAAATGGATCTTCAAGAGAAAGAGGGGACCTAATGGGAAAGTAGAGACTTTCAAGGCACGGCTCGTAGCCAAGGGCTACACACAGAGAGAAGGCATCGATTACGATGAGACATTCTCTCCTGTGGCTATGCTTAAATCCATCAGGACACTGCTAGCTATAGCTGCATATCTTGACTACGATATCTGGCAAATGGACGTCAAGACGGCTTTCCTCAATGGATACCTCGAGGAGGATATCTACATGGAGCAGCCCTAGGGCTTCATGACTGAGGATGGCAAAGTGTGCAAGCTAAAGAAATCCATATATGGGCTCAAGCAAGCTTCTCGTAGCTGGAACATCAGATTTGACGAAACCATAAAGAGTTATGATTTTGTGCAAAATCCTGATGAACCTTGTGTATACAAGAAGACTAGTGGGAGCGCCATTGTGTTCATCGTGCTTTACGTATATGACATCCTTATCATTAAGAATGATACAGGAATGATGACCAATGTAAATATTTCGTTGTCCCATACCTTTGAGATGAAAAATCTTGGAGAAGCCTCTTACATCTTAGGCCTGAAGTTGTTCAGAAACCGAGAAAAGAGGATTTTGGGATTGTCACAACATGGATACATTAAGAAGATTCTTGAACGATTCCATACGGATAGTTCCAAGAAAGGATTCCTACCCTTAAGACATGGTATCAACCTGTCTAAAGGAATGGCTCCTCAAACTGTTGAGGAAAAGAAAGCCATGGCCGGATGTCCTTATGCATCAGTTGTAGGAAGCTTAATGTATGCCACGATGTGCACTAGGCCAGATATCTGCCATCCAGTGGGAGTGGTAAGTCGTTACCAATCCTGCTATGGAGAACAACACTGGAATGCAGTAAATAACATATTCAAATATCTAAGACGGACGCAAGATTACATCTTGGTCTATGGAGATGGTGATCTCCAAGTCTTGGGATATACAGATTCTGACTTCCAATTAGACGTAGATGATCGAAAGTCGACATCAGGGTTTGTGTTCTTGTTGAATGGTGGTGCTGTGAGCTGGAGAAGCAAGAAGCAGCACACTACTGCGGATTCGACAACAGAAGCCGAATACGTTGCCGCATCAGATGCTGCAAAGGAGGCGGTGTGGTTGCCCAAGTTCGTCCTAGAGCTTGGCGTAGTTTCTTCTGATACTCCCATCCCGTTACTCTGCGATAACACAGGAGCCATTGCCAAGACAAAGGAATCCAGATGGCATCAGAAGAGCAAGCACGTGGAAAGGAAATACCGCATCATTCGGGAGATACAAAAGCGTGGTGACATCATCATCACCAAGGTGGCCTCTACCGACAATGTTGCTGATCCCCTTACCAAACCTCTGACACAGAAGGTTTTTGACTAGCATGTAATGAGTATGAGTTTATGGATTGTACCTGAATGGTTCTGAGGGCTAGTGGAAGATTGTTAGCAATGTGAGCTCCGGGTGAACCATTTCTACAATAAATGTTATTGTGATGAATAAATTATCAATGAAAGTTATTGATTATTTTTTCACTCCCTTTATGATATTAAATGAATGAATGCACTATAGCGTCCCTCTGTACAATGAGGGTTATGTACCATCGCCAACTTGATGATCATACAGTTGTTGATTCATTGGATGAATCATAGAGGTTGATGCTTGGATGAATATATAAGGGGTTAGATAGAGGACTCATCAAGCATCGTCAAATGATTATTAAGTGATGATCTCCAGCCTGAGTAGGAGATGGCAATCCTCTCTCAGATGGCTGATATCTGACTAACCTCTTGATGCAGGTCCTCTGCATGAGAATAGTGATTCGGAGGTGTCAGGTTAGTTGAGTCAATGGTTGACTTAACGAGATCGAGATAACCAAAGACCTACGTTGAATACTGTCACAACATTGGCATGCATCCTCTGACCGGACACAGATGTGTTTCTATATGTTTGAGTGTGTACATTTGGCAAACCAATAGGTTGATGACCTAACCAAGGTCTATACACCGACGAGCTGGTGTGCATGTAAGGACATATGAATAATACGATCTCTCAAAGGGATCATACAGGTTCACTTGTGAACCGGGAGACATGAGCTCACTCATGAGGTATTGGGACTGAGTAAATTCCATGCATGGTCGTCATTGTTTGGAAGCGTGACATGAAGCATATGATTTATACCAAATCCCAATGACCAAGATCGAGAAACTTAATGATCTAACCCTGAAGATGACAGTATAAAAGTGATCTTTATCTTCGGAATGATCATAGGTTTTCCAGTATGCAGGATGTACAGGTATTGAGAATACTTGAGGGTGATGTGATCATAAACGATTGTATAACCATGACGCTTCCATTCCGAGGGAGTGATGAAACAGGTTTGGATTTTAGTAACTCCTCTCATTAGAGAAGTAACCTAATATTAGTCCATGAACTGGACATTGATCTGAATGAGATTTAGATGCAATGAGAAGATTAGGTCTACGGTCTTGATTTGATCAAGCATCAGTGGGAGGTCCATGGGATCTGGATTTGAGATATGATCTCAACATCCAAGTCACTATACGTGGAACAATACAATCACCCTGTCCTTATCTCCAACTATCTGAGGAGAGATCGCATTATTCTTGAAGGGTTCGAGAATAATTCCATAAGATCTAAGCTATGAAGAAATAATGATTAAATTTGATTTAATCATCTTGATGTGTGAAGAAATTATCCAATATAATTAAATGCAATTTAATTATTATGGATAATAATAATGTGGATAGAAATATCCAATTATTCATAATATATTATAAATGTGATTTATAATGTATTAGAGAGAGCTATTTATAATTTATATGTGTTGATTAATTATTATGTCTATTGGATACACATTGTGTAATTAATTGACAATGTAAATTATATGTTGTTTTGGGTTGTGAATATGATTCACAATTTTTCCATGGCAAGATTGCAATATTCTCAAATATAATTGTGAATTATTTTTGAAAATAAAACCCAACAAAATTTGTTGCAAATAAATAAAGAGAGATTTCCACGGAGATATGCAATCTCATGAATTATCATGAGATTGCCCTCCATTAGAAAATAGGTGGGCGGCACCCATGTCCTATTTGGAATGGGAGGCCGTCCACCATGTTATACATGGAGATGTAATCTCCATGTATATATTCTCTCCTTATTTATTGGTTTAATTTAGGATTGATTTATATTTGATTATTGTCAAATATATTTTAATCCAAATTTGTTGTTTTTGACAACAACAATCTTGACCATTGGATTGACGTAAATCAATCTCACCCATTGATTTTATATGTCCCATGGATTGAGATCCATGGATCCCAAAACCCTATAAATAGAGAGGCATACCATGCTCTCTTTTTACATGTAATTTTGGAGCTCTCTCTCTCTCTCTTTCTTCATACACGACAGCCCTCTCTCCCTCTATTTGGTGGCCGACCATCAAACCCTAGAGGAGATATTCGTCGACGCTCTCGCCACCGCGTCGCCGCTTCGACGTTCTTCGGTTCTTTGTCTTCTTGGAGTGCTACACTCGCAAAGGAGACGTTCGAACTCGTACGATGAGATCAGGAGCAACCGTGCTTGGATCAACTTCTTGGACTGCGAGGACAACGCGGTTCATCCCCGCGCTTGCAAGCAGTCTCACCGACGATCGGCCTTGAGACAGGAGATTTCTTCTCTTAGAGACTCGATCAACCATGCTTCAAGAGGTATTATTCTATACTTGCTGTGGTTGTAGATGAAACAATCCAAGAACCGTTCTTGGAGCATGTGGTTTCATCACATAAAAAATTTTAAATTCCGCTGCTCAGAACAACTAGTACGACTAGTCGTTCTTCGTCGTATCCGATACGAAGATCACGCTTTTGTGATGCGCTTGAGGATAAATTCTATATCCTTCAACTGGTATCAGATCCTTAGGTCGACGGTTTCGAATATGATTCGCAAACCGAGGATGACTTGGGTTCGTTAAGGTCGCGAAAGTTTTATCGCATTTGATTTTGCAGATCAGTTTAGTAAATAATTTCGACCATGTTTAAAATGTTTAATCACAAATTATTTACTTGTATTTTGTTCTCCATTAAATAAGTAAACCATAAGATCTGATTTTACGTAAATCGGATTTCGTATGCTCTAGATATGGTTGTTTTAATGAACATGTATGCACTGTTGCGGGCACAGTAGATTTCAACATGATTAAAGAGTTAATTACTATTATCATCTGCCTCGAAATGCTGAAACATCACTTTTTTGTCCTAAATCAAGTTAGCAATCTTTGAAAATTGAGTTTGTCTAATTTGGATTTAAATTGATTGAGATATGTTAATTTTAGTGAGTAGGGGTCACTACTAAAATTGCAGTCCTAATCTAGAACCAAGTAATTGTCAATTAGTGAAATTAATTTCTAATTTCGTGAAATAATCATGAAAAATATTTGTGAAATATTGGAAGATGATTATTTACATATTTGACTTGGCCTCAACCAATTAATTGATTAGATTTGATCTAAATCATAATTGGAAACACAATCTTCAAACTTGATGCTTGAATAGGATTGGGAATTTGTGTAGCAAATTTCCTTATAATCAAAAATGTTTTGATTATTACTATATGGTATAATTTCGGTTGAACAACTGATGATCATCTCAAGTACAAATTGATATATCTGGCATTATGCTTTCCCGAGGTGGATATGGTGGCTAGTCGGAGAGCATTGGGGTTGCGGGTTGCAACGTATGTGGTCCATCCCACTCTCGTCGGTACTGGCCATGACAGCGGGTAGGGACTGTATAATGCCGGAGAAAAGCAAGGTGTATTTTCTAATTATTAAGTTCAAATTAACACGTATTTTGAGATATTACCATATATATTCAAGTAAAATAATCCAGTTTGTTGATTGAATTGGATTGATAATTAATTTAATGTGATTAAATTGATTATGCCCAATTGAGAAACTCTATTATGAATAGAGTTATATTTTCCCTTGGAAGAATTAATTATGTGAATGTGGTTCATGATAATTAATTAAAATTTGAACATGAGGTGGAGGATCACATATGTGACATCCATGGTCTCCTGTCAAGGCAAAGGGTTCCGTCGCCAGATATCGTATGTAGGAGACGCATGTCCGTCGTCCCCCCTTTAAGGGATGAAGCTTATTGTAAAGCCTTGAACTTGGCATATCTCGGATCCTATATAATATGATCCGCCTCGTCAAGAGGAAACCAACGGAATTTGTTTCGTGTGAATCAGACTTCGTTTCGATTTGTTATGAATTTTGGAAGAAAGAGAAGTAAGGAGGGTTAAGATGTCATTAACCCATAATGATTGTCTTAAGACTAATTAAACATGATTAAAGAAACTAATGGTGGATTAAAAACTGCTAATGATCATTAGCAAATACTAATCAATAGTTAGCAAAAGATAAGCGTAAGCCGTGAAAGTCAAATCACGATTAGTGAAAGTTAATCACGATTAGTGTTAATTAAGCATCATTAACGAATCTAGAATCCTCTAGAATGTTCTAACTTAAGCCCCAAGTTTGGGATAAGTTTTGGCTAAAACCATGGGCCAAAACCATGGGCCTCTAAACCATGGTTAAGGTCTAAACCATGGTTTTCTAACCATGGTTAGTGGTTTTCTGGGGCCTATAAACAGACCCCCCCCTACCCATTCATTCTCTACGACTTCCACTACCACCATCACCCCAAGGGCTAGGGTCGAGAGGTCAGGAGGAGGAGTGGGAGGCGAGGGAGGAACGCTAGCGAAGCGCTGCCGGGAGAACGAGGAGGAGAAAGGTATGATCCTCTCTTAGTTTGCTTCGTTAGCTAGGCTTTCAATCCATACTCTTGTTCTTCCAAGTTTTGTTCTTGATTCATCTTTCTTTCCGATTCGTTTTCCTGTCGTGGTTCGAGGAGAAATCTGTGTAACACCCAACTTAGGTGCGGGCGGCTATGCACGTCAGTGACCCTATGATTCGCCACACGTTCACTCATCTAAGACGCGTGGTGTCTACGGATTCTCCGTCGTTTTATTTCTATTATGCTTTTATAACTATTTTGATGGAGAAATCTGTGTAATACCCTATGTAAGTGCGGGCGGCTATGCACGCCAGTGACCCTGTGATTCGTCACACGTTCACTCATCTAAGATGCATGGTGTCTATTGATTCTCCATCGTTTATGTTTCTATTCTTTCTATTATTCTTTTATAATTATTTTGATGGAAAATCTGTGTAATACGCTACTTAGGTACAGGCAGCTATGCATGTCAGTGACCATGTGATTCGTCACACGTTCACTCACCTAAGATGCGTGGTGTCCTCCGATTATTCATCTCTTGTTGTTTGAGTATATTCTTTCAGTTTCATTGTTATTTTCCTCTCGATTGATTTTATTGAGGAAAGTCTTTTTATTTTTATTTTGAAATATGTCCCGATATAAGGGGAAACTCTGCCAAAATTTTCTGAGAAATATGTCCCGATATAAAGGGAAATTCTTTCGAACTTTTCTGAGAAATATGTCTTGATATAAGGGGAAACTGTACCGAAATTTTCCTAGAAATATCACCTCGTATAAGGGGAAGCTCTGCTGAAACTTCAAGAGAAAATATGTTCTTCATGTTCTTCGTGTTCTTCACGTTCTTCGTTTTCGCGTTCTTGACACGTTCTTAGCATTTTGATACGAAAATAAAATTCGATCTTTTCAGGAGCCTTAAAATAGTCTTTCTAAAAATGAAACACGATGAAGCCATGCATACACGAGAAAGAGCTCGATTAGGTAACGAAATCCTTCCTTTCGTTGTTGGGTTTTCATGCGAGATTATTGAAATTCTTGATTTTATGTTCTTTGCTATGAAGAATCCTAATTTTTGGCTATTTTTGAAAAGTCTGAAAAATTGCTTTGTGATTTTCACTAAAACAAGATTTAAGCATCAAATTGATGTGGTAGTTTCGAAAGTTAGGGTTGGGAGTTAAAATAGGCATAAACACGTGTATATATACATATGAATAATATATATGTGAGTATATACTAAGTATCGCTAATTATGCAAATTGAAGACTTAACGAAAGAATTACATCATGGGAATTGATGTGGCTTGAGTTGGATCCTGAAAAGGATCGTGTGTTACATTGAGGATGACTGGGAGTAGAACTACAGGTCGGGCATGCAACATGTACGTTTGTCAGAAGGAACCCGTATTGGCGTTTCCCTAACACGGTTGCACTCTTATGTTAAGTGTGCACGAAATGAATATTTTGCAACGCGTGGCACCGGGAGCCAATATCTTCGAGTTGAATGACGGAAGATGTGGTCGTGCCATGTGGAGGCACGGGCGGTTCAATAGCGGCTGGGTCACGATAATTTGTATTTAAAGCCACTAGTTATATGATTAAATGTTAGCCTGAGGTTTTAAACAACCAAGTCCTCGAGGACGGTGTGCTAATTTGTTTACCAGGCCTAGGGTTTGAGACCATGTTTAATAAAAGAAAAGGAAAATTGTCAGGGTAGTATTGGAGGATTGGTTGAGGCGACGTGCGGCGGCATAAGCTTACCAAGATCAACGCAATCTCCAATCTTGAAGTGTCCACAGCTTCTGAGTCCAAGAATGGTGGGGTTCCCCTGGACTAATCCCTGACGTGGAATAGAAAGGAATATGACTTAAATTAACAAGAAGGAATGAAACCTTTTGTGATAATATGTTTTGCAAAATTACACAATTTGTTTATTTTTCTCTTCTTCGTTACTTAACATTCGCACATTTTTATCCTATAATTTATGAAAAACCCAACAGGTGTCGGTGAGCCATCGCAAGGACTTTAAAAATTCATCCAGCTTACATACTAGACATCCAGCCAGCCACAGTAGTTTTACTTTTTATGGTAGTTAGTAACCTTTTATATATTTCACTTTCAAGTTGATGTACATGTAAATGGTTATAGTGGGACAGTGTATCAACTGAACTTTATTTTGTGAATGGAAAAGTGTTGAAATACTTTCTTCTGAATATTTTTATTTACAGTCTGTTTCTGATTGTTAGTTGTGATTGCTGAATAAATTATTGTTGAGTAACCCGATCCGGATATGGGAGGATCTGACGGCCCGGGAATCGGGGGTCGTGACACTTATCTCCTTCCCAATTATCTTCGAGGATGATTGAGATAATTTGAAATTAATTTGTATTGATTATAAAATATATTTTATTTAATTAAATTAATTATTGATGTGTTTTCACAAAAAGATCATGTCCATTGAAAGAAACACAAATCAATGTCATCCATTGATTTGTGTGTATATGTATTGGGATCCATGGATACCTAAAATACTATATTAGAAGAGGCATCCATTGCTCTTCAAGTACAATAAAAGACACAACATATGCTCTCTCACTCTCATTCACCACATTTCCACTCTCTCCTTCTCTCTCAACACGTGGCCGTCCATATGTTGACCTTGAGAAGAACTCTGTCGTCGCCATGTCGTCATGCTACCGCTTCGACTACTTGTGGATCTTTGTCTCCTTAGGTGTGTCTCGCTCGTAAAGAAGACGTTGGATCTCGTGAGATGAGACTAGGAGATTCACCGCTTGGATCATCAACATGGATTGATAGGAGCATGTGTTTATCAACGCGCTCGCAAGCATCTTCTTTGTAAGATCGGACTTGAGACAGGAGGTTTCTTTGTTTAGAAACTCTATCACAACCACACTTCAAGTGGTCATCCTAATACCTGTTTGTGGTAAGATGAAATGATCCCAGAAGTGTTCTTGGATAATTTGATTTCATCGATTTGAAATTTTGAAATTTTGTTGCCCCGACAAACTATAGTCGCTTTTGATTGCATGTGATGCGATCCTCACTCTTCTGTGATGCACTTAAGGATCTTCTTGTATCCTTCAAATCCCATCATATTATCCAGGATAATTTAATCCAATTTAATTATACCAATACCTTTTTCTCACGCACCTAAAATAATGTGAATCTTATCTATGTTTTTCTTGCATAACCACGAATAACACTATCCATGATAATGATATAATAGATAATTAAATCCAATTTATTCATCCTAAGATCTCTTTTCTTTCTTAATATTCAGATATGCCTTAGATGGACAATCATTTAACTCATTAATGGACTATGTGCCTTCTCCACGAATACTTGCAAATAAGGACGTGGTGATTGTATATGCCATGTATAGTGACTTAGATAATGAGATCTAATTTCACATCCAGATCTAGAAGACCTCTCAAAGATATTTGATTATATAAGAAAATGTACCCAATCTTATCATTGTCTATGAATCTAATTCAGATCAATATCCAACATATGGACTAATGTTAGATAACTAATCTACTGAGTGAAGTCATTAAAATCCAAACTTATCTCATCACTCACTCAGAATGGAAGTGTCACAGTATACAATCGATTAAGAACACGTGACACTTGAGTATTCCCAATACCCATACATCCTGCATGCTTGAAGATTATATATTAAACCCAAATTCCAGATCCCATTTTGGGTTGTCTCTTTCATGATTTTATCGATAAGTTTATCATTTCATCATTGGGTGTCCATATCGATCATATACTTTCCAAAAGCGTATACCATACCTTCAAATCAAGACGATTAATGTTGGAATTTGATTGATCCCAATATCTCATGAGTGAACCCATGTCTTCTGTCCAGTAGTGAAATTGTATGATCCCATAATACTCATATGTACTCATATGTACACCAATGTGTCAGTGTATAGACCTTGATTAGATCATCAAGTTATTGGTTTGACAAATGTACATTCTCAAACATATATTAATACATCTGTCTTTGGTCAAAGCATGTATGCATGTATCGTGAAAACACATGATATTCATCTTAGTTTTCTCGATCTTTCTCGGTCAACTCTTTGACCTAATTTATTCAACACCTCCGAATCTCTATTCGTATGTAGAGGTTTTGTCAAGAAGTTAGACGGATCCGGGCCTTTAAATAAGGATTTCCATCTCCTTGTCAGATGGAGATCATTTCTTGATAATCACTTGACGGTGCAATTGATTCCTCAGTCTAATCCTTTAAATATTCAAGCATGTATCATCATGTATGATTCACCTTTGAATCAACAATTGTACAATATCAATATGGCCATGGTACATAGCATTAATTGTATGAAATGACCTATTATGAAAACTTAGTTATTCTTCATTTCAAATTAAAGAGTGATTGCAATAATTTTTATTGCATAATGGCTCGTCATGGACTCATACATCCAACAAATATGACTTGTTCATAATGGAAGATGGAATCCATTTGAGATGTGTACATTGGATTTATGAGTATCATATATAGCTTAATAAATATTAGTATATATATCAAAGAGCATGTAAATGTTCAAAATGTTCTTGGATTCCTCACATCAGATTGGAGAACAATGATAACCGTAATAAAAAAAATCAAATGACTTATTATACTTCTGATGGATGACCTAGTTAGTAAGTTTCTCTCTTATGAAGTTTATAAACAAAATGAGAAAGGGGTGGAGAATGAAAGCAAGAAAAAGAAGAGCTTAGTACTTAGATAAAAAGAAGCCACCTCTAATATGAACTTATAGGATGATATAATTATGGTGACATGAGAAATTAGGAAATTATGAAAAGAGATAATCGAAAGAAAGAGAATGAGACAATACACTACAACTGGAAAAGAAGCGTCCATTCAAGAAGAATTGTCACCTATACAAAAAATGTCAAGAAAATAATCATGGGCCTCACATAAGAAAGGAAAGTGACAATGAATGAAGGAAAGGGTCCTCCAAGAATCAACTCAGGTATCTGATGAAAGCCATGCAAACCACTTGGGACTCATTTGACACAGGTGAAAGTGAATCGTACAAGTCATATAATGAACAAGCTCAATATGAACTCATGATAATCGAAAATAAGGTACCATTCAATGAACCTATTATTGATTATGTTAGATTTTCCATGAGTTACATGATATAATAATTAAATTAAAGAAATAAAGTAACTTGCTCAAAGTTACTACATACAGTATACAATTAAATCATGAATCCAAACTAAAATTCCATATAAATAGCATTCAAATGATTAATGATTTCTTCTCATTATGAGCATGAAAAAGAAATCGATTTGCTTAAGAATATCTGGCATACCAGAAGAAAACTAAAATTTTTATAAATGATCTAGCAAAGTTCACTAAGGGAAAAGACACTCTAGATAAATCATTAGGAGCTTCACATCAATCAAGAACTAAGTTTGGAATTCGTCATGAACCCCATAATAAAACTAACACTTATAGTACATTACACACAAAGCTTGTGAATGTAGCTCAGATAATGTAAAGAAGCGTACGACAGATTGGAGAAGTCATGCTTACCAAACTAACACTTCAAAAACCCAAAAGAGATGCATTGCAAAAGGTTTTATCAACAATTGTTTTGCAGACCCTAAGAAGTAGGAAGAAACACATCAAAATTAATGACAATCTCAACACAGTTGCATGACCAAGCACTCTTTCATAGGAAACCAAACGCAACAAAAAAGGAAAATGGATCATGGATAGCTGATGCTCCAAGCATATGACTGATTAACCCCTGATTACCCTATGTTAATATATCAATGTCCTTTAGTCAAGAAAAAAGCAATCAGTATAAAATGAACCACATAATAGATAGATCAAGCAAGTGAAATGGAATGTGGTTCTATGTGTATTTAACCTAGGAAAGCCCTAATGTCGACTCAAGGAATATATTGATCAAGTTTGGGTTTAATACGAGTCAAATTAATCTTCGATTTTGAGGATGTTTTTGTTTGGTATTTAGGTTTTTTGGAAAGATGAATTGAGAAACCAATGCAAAAGAACTAAATTCTTTAGAAAATCAAGATACTTACTCAATATAATTGTAATCCAAAAAAAAGACTAAAATTAACCAAATTATACTTTTCCTGTAAACCTAGTTTAATGGTGAGTGCACAACATATTTTTTATATTTTAAGATTTAAAATTCAATAATAAAAAATGGACACTTTTTAGATGTTTTTGTTTTCGGTAAACATACGCCTAATTTTTATGCCACTTTTGATTCTTCGATTCATATTTTTTCGTGATCGGATTCTCATGTACTTATGCTAATCATAGACTAAGTATGGGGGGTTGTCACACTCATTTATTATTCTTTCACATCATATATGCTCACTGTGAGTTGTATTTTCCATTTCTTCAATTTATATGGATATAAATTGGACTAAGTATAACGATTGTCATATTACTATGTTTGTACTTTTCCAATAATTCATACTTCCATTGCTTTCTTATGTATAAAAATCATTATAAACTCATAATCTTTTATTTTCTTCATAAAACCCAACTCTCACATATCCATAAAATTTATTAAAATGATCATAAGAACTTGCATATTGACAATTGACAAAATTACCTACAAATGTATATTCTCAATAATCTTTTAAAAATAAATATTTTAAAATTATATATATTAAAGTTACATGTTTGTAAAATTGCATGTCTTTAAATAGCACTGTTTTTGAAATTGCATGTTTTCAAAATTACATATTTTTGAACACATTGCGTATTTTCAAAAAAACCCATAAAAATAAAAAAATACTTTCAAAAAACTTTTATAAAACTTTTAAAAAATTATAATTTTATGCACAAAAAAATTGCATTATAGTATATATTTTCATCTTGCATTTGAATCTCATTTTGCATCTTGCATCTTCATCATATATTTACATATGCACCTTTTGAAAAGAAGCCATGTTATTAATCGAATCATGAGTAAAATCAAGAATAGTCTTGTATATGATCTTAAGACACTTAGTTTAAAAATAACTTCAATAAGAGCCTAGATTTTATAAGCTTCATGTATATGACTTAAGTCTTAAAGTTCCATAAGATAGTGTTAAAACTTTGACTCTTAGTGTTTAAGTAGATTGCATTACAACATAACTACGACCAATGAATAAATGGGCCACTATGAACAACCTAAACTTTAAGCTTAGTCGACCTAAATAAGGACTTAAAAAACAAACTCAATACGATCTTGGTATGTATATGGTTGTTTGTCATGTGCGGTAGACTGTCATTCCATGGGAACTACACCACTGATGTAACCCCAACTTCCAATAGTATCTAAGACATCCAAAAACTAGAGAAGTGGTTGAAACTAAACTTTAGATGAGAGATAGTATGCAAGAAATTAGTTGTTCAGTCAAGTTGGAGGCCAACACAACCAACTCATGTGACTGCACTTTTTATCCTATCAACAAATAGAGGTCATACCCTCACCTCCAAAGATTAATAAAAACAAAATATTGAAAGAAAAGATTATAAACTCATAAGGTGTTTAGAGCAAATACATTACAAAGTCAAAGAATATAACCATAACGATCCAAAGATGCCTCCTAAGTGACGACTTGACCACATTGACCAAGCTTCTAAGGAAGAGACTTGTTTTTTCTCTCTCTAGTATTCTTTCTCTCTCTCTCTCTTACGTATATTTTATCCTATAACATATATGTGGATATTCTTATGTGTAGCTTCTTTTATTTTATTTTTTTGTCTGTATTATGTGAGTAAAATTAATACTTGAACTGAAAATCATGTAAAAAGACCACATCTTAGTGAGTGCTCCTTGAGTTCGGCCCAAATAAGCTTACTTAATAAAATTAACTTGTTGAAATATAATGTTCTTGATCATCATCTGAGTCAGGCACTGCAACTGATATATTAACACATTGGTTTAGATGAGAATAAAATACATGTAAATTATAATTCATGTCTCATGTTGTTTCTGGAAATGTGCAGAAATATTTATGCTACCATGTGGTTTCGCGATGCAATCGAGATTTTTTATACAATTGTCATTTTGATCATACGGTGAGCATCTTATATTTCAAATGTGATTCCTTTCTAAAGGATATGGAAAGATCCTTAAGCGCATCACAGAAGCGTGGAGATCGCATCATATACAATCGAAAGCATCTGGTCGCACTAGTTGTTCGGGGCAATGGTTATTAAAAATTTTTAAAAACGATGAAATCATATGATCCCAGAACACTTCTCGGATCGTTTCATCTAAATCACATGAAATTATTAAGTTACCTCTTGAAGCGTAGTTGTGATCGAGTCTTTAAACAAAGAGGCTTCGTGTCTCAAGTCTGATCCAAAGGAGGAGATGCTTGTGAGCGCCTTAATAGAATGAGTGCTCCTCGCAATCCATGTTGATGATCTAAGCAGCAAATCTCCTGATATCATCTCACGAGATCCGACGTCTTCTTCCTAAGAAAGATGCACCGAAGGAGACGGACGAATGGTTGAAGCGATGACACAACGACATAGCAGCTACAACGACGAATCTCTCTAGGCCGTAAAAGTGGGCGGTCACCATAAGAGAGAGAGAGAGAGAGAGAGATGGAGTATAGAGAGAGATGGAGAGAATTTTGATTCCTCTTGGAATTATTGCAGTGGAAAAGGCTAGGGCTACCCTACCTTTTATACTAGTTGGATGCACATGGATCTCAATCCACGTGCTCTCTTAATTTAACGATTTTAGATTAAGAAGTTATTAATCAATGACCGTGATTAGTTTCTTTCCAAAAAAAGCAATAAGTAATTAATTAAAATAAATTAGTCATATCCTTTATTAAGATAACAACCAACTTATTTTAATTTTAATAAAAATACATAGATAATATGGAGTACAACAACTTTCCCTAAAATAGGGTGGTCGTAACCCTCCTTAACAAGTCAAGGTGGATGACCACCTTTATTATTTATAATATATGTATTATATATTAATATGCAACAACCATTATTGCATTTATCTTCACAAAAATAATTCCAGATTAAATTTGTGAAAACTTCAATGACGTAATTCTCAATAGGAATCATATTCATGTATCCAACATAATATCTACATTTGATTTACAATTAATTGTTTGTTGTGAATCTAATTCACAACAACATATGATTTGTAATTCTATTTACAATTAAAAACTCTAAAACATATTATAAATCATATTTAAAATATCCACGATTATTTTGGATAGTGATATCCACATTCATCATATCGTTGATAATTAAATCATATTTAATTATCTTGGATCGCTATTCTCATTTGACCAAATAACATAAATCACATTCATATTATTCACATCTTTGATAATTAAATCACATTTAATCATTTTAGATAATCTCTAATAATATGAATCAAATTCATATTATTCATGATAATTAAATTACATTTAATTATCAATATCTCAATGCTCAAATACATAATTCAACAGTGGAATTATTCTTGAACTCTTTCAAGAACAATGCGCTTTCTCTACGGATATTTGGAGATAAGGACAGGGCGATTGTAGTTTCATGTATAATGACTTGGATATTGAGATCACATCTCAAATTCAGATTTAGGGACCTCCCATAGATGTTAGATTAAATGAAAACCATAATATAACCTTCTCATTGCATCTGAATCGCATTCAAATCACTATTCAACATTACCACGATTAGAGTACTTCTCTAGTGAAAGGAGTCATAAAAATCCAGACATGTTTCATCATTCCCTCGGAATGGAAACATCGTGCATATACAATCATTTATGATCACATCACCTTCAAGTATTCCTAATACCTATACCTCCTGCATACTAGAAGGCCAAGAATAAACCTGAAGTTTTAGATCTTATTTAGATTGACACCTTTGAAGGATATGGGGATATCCTTAAGCGCATCATGGAAGCATGAGGATCGCATCGTATGCGATCAGGAGCAACTAGTCGCACTAGTTGCTCGATGCGACAGAAATTAAAATTTTTCATGCGACGAAACCACATGATCCAAGAACACTTCTCGGATCGTTTCGTATAAACCATAAACAAGTAATAGGAATACCTCTTGAAGCATGGTTGCAATCGAGTCTCTAAACGAATACACCTCCTGTCTCAAGTCCGATCCAATGGAGGAGACACTTCCGAGCACGTGGATGAGACGTGTGCTTCTCACAATCCATGTTGATGATCCAAGTGGTGAATCTCTTGATCTCAACACACGAGATCCGTCATCTTCTTCATGAGCAAGACGCACCGAAGGAGACGGAGATCCATGGGCAAACTATCGGGCAGCATAACGACGACGCTGAGGCGATGGAGAACCTCTCTAGGGAATCCATGGTGGACGGCCACATGAGAGGAAGAGAGCGTAGGCGTGTAGAGAGAGAGACTTATGTTCTCATTTGTGTAAAGAAGAGCAATGGGGTGCCTCTCCTTTTATTATATTTTGGGATCCATGGATCTCAATCCATGGGCAACACAAATCCAATGGCTCTCATTGATTTGTGTTTCTTTTAATGACTAAGATTTATGTTAGTAAAAACCAACAACAATTAATTTAATTTAGATTAAATCTATATTGATAAATCGATATAAATCAGTCCCAAATTAAATCAATCAAGCATGGAGATTATGGAATGAAGATTGCCTCCTTCCATAATATTGGATTTGGTGGCAATCTCATGCAATCTCATGAGATCTCATGAGATTACATTATTCCATGGAAATATCCATGATTTACAACAAAACTTGTTGTAAATAATTCTACAAAAATATTTCATAATTATTTCATGAATATTGCAATCTTGTCATTGGAAAATTGTGAATCACATTCACAACCCAAAATAAAATGTGAATTACATTTTCAGTTAATTGTCCAATGTGAATCCAATACACATCAACATTTAATTAACACTTGTAGATGACAAATAGCTCTCCCTTATATATTATAAATCACATTTATAATATATATGACTAATGTGGATATTGCTATCCACATTATTCATATCCATGATAATTAAATCACATTTAATCATCTTGGATCTCTATTCTTCTGTGCCCAAATAATATGAATCGTATTCACATTATTCACATCTTTGATAATTAAATCACATTTGATTATCTTAGATAACTCGCCTTATAATATGAATCAAATTCGTATTATTCATGATAATTAAATCACATTTAATTATCAATTTTCTCAATGCTCGGATACACATATCAACAATGAAATTATCCTGAACTATTTCAAGGATAATGCGCTTTCTCCGCGGATACTTGGAGATAAGGACAGGGCGATTGTATTGTGTGAGTTGGTGAATGTGAGGGTCTTGCTTGCTTGATTGAGCCATGTTTGCTTTGTTACACTCCCCAAAACCTTAGTCACTCCATCCATCTCCGTAGATTCATCCGCTCATCTGTACATTCATCCATCTTCTTCGTTCCCCTTGGGTCCCTCCCAACATCAAATTCCATCTTTAGGCTAATCTCAGCCTAAGTATAGGGGGGACCCGAGTCCCCATGATTTTCTCTACTCTTCTTCCCTTGCCTTTATACTTAGGTTATTTCTAACCTAAGTATAGGGGGAGCTTCTCCTTGGTTCCCGTATATTTCTCTATATTTAAATGGACCTATGGACTTGTATCATCTAGTGCTATGAGGACATAGCAAAGTTTAAGGATAGGGGGATATACCGAATATACCGTATACTTACTTTAGCTATAATATGAAAAATTTGAAAAATTTAAAACTTTTTGGCTAAAGTAAAATCCTTTGAACCAAGAGGACTCAAATATTTTCACGGCTTTTTCTATTCTATGTTACACTATTTTGATAAAAATATTTTCAAAAATGATTTGAAAACTGAGTTTTCCTTGTTTTGAAAAATCTTTTGAAAATATTTTGAAAACTTTTTATTTGTGTGACATGGTTTTGAAAAAAAATTCTATCTCTTTTCAAGGAAAGTTGAGTCTAACCTATGTTTTAATCTTTAAATTAAAGTCATAAAAATGAGAAAAATCCAAAAATCCTTTAGGAGTCATTAGTGACTACTAAGCTCAATAAAATAGTTGTGTTCAGTGAGGGTTCGCCCTTAGCAGATTGGATGGTTTAGAGGACATCACGCAAGGCCCCGTCCTCAAGCAACGGGCTCTGGCCTGTACTTACATCCATACTGGCTGAATGCATATGCATCTATTTAATTGAGATTAGGCAGTCCTAATATCTCTTAAAGTAAAAAAAAAGTTCTTGAATGAAGGAGTTGGATTAATCCTCTACTTTCACATTCCACCAAGGATTTGAAATGTTCAAGGAGACTTAGTTTTATGAGGTCTTTGAGATTTTTAGGTTAACCAACCTTAGCCATCAGGGTCATAGACTTAATTAGCCACATTCCCCTAGATTTCTAGATTTGCATGCTATATTCCATGCTTAGTCTCAGACAAGAAGAATATGATCAGCACATCACATGCACGACTGCGGTTTTGATGAGATGAGTTGAATTTTCACCTGAGGGATTGGGATGAGGGATTCGAGTTTGGATTTGATCTAATGATGCTCGAGGATGGGATAAAATCTTCGAAGGCTTCATGAAACCTGAGTATCAGCAAATATTAGCCAGTATGAGAACTTGATTCTTATACTAATCTCTTGATATTGACCTAAGTGCCAGGGTGTGAAATAAATAAAAAATATTGATCAGTGTGCACCAATCTTGGTAAAAGCAGTGGAGCTAGCCAAAAATTATACAAGTCAATGAAATTCAAAGAAAAGCTCTCATTCCACAAATTTAAATATCAAAGAGCTTCCACCAAAGGCGAGCGCTCCCAAACTTTTCAAAGTGTCCACTTGGACCACCGCTATTAGGACCAGGAGTCGGGCTTGCACCAAAAAAAGGGCTCTGCATCGTAAATGCTACAAGTCTGGGTGTCGAAGGTATAATAGATACTCAAAAGAGACACACCCTGGTGTACTCCCAGGAAAACAAGTGCAGTCGGCTCCAACTTCTCTTGACGGACGTACTGATCAACACCAAAAAAATGTGTTGTGTAATGAGGCACTAGAGAGAATTCTTGTTTCAATGAGAGGGAGAGAAGAAATGACACAAACCCATGCCCACCATTACCGGCCTGCCATCTACATTTTCTAAGTCTGACAACTAAAGAAACGGTGGACTGGATGCAGGATTCGATTTATTCCCTAGTGTTGAGGATTGGGTCCTTAGGACCAAGACTTTGGGTGACGATTTGACTCTACTGTCGGAATTGCAGTCAACACTAAATGTCATATCTTTGGATTATATGTACATCAGAGAGAGTCTGGAGAATTAGAGGAATTGGGTACCTCTTGATTAAGGCTGGGTTGAATTCTAGAATTTTGGACCTCTAAAGTTGAGTCGACTTGAACAGATTGGATCCTGTACTCACATGCATCAGGGGGTTAATCCAGCTTAATCATTCTCTTTGATGCTCGAGGACGAGCATAGTTTAAGTATAGGGGGGTGATGAAACTCGATTTCATCATCTTTATTTTCCATTATTAACCCCCTTGCTTAAATATATGTCAATAAAACCCAGATAGTGTCCTGTAATCAGCAGAGTCTCAAATAAATTAAAAATCACAAAAAAATGGCAAAACAAAAAATTGTGGTATCTTTATTTTCTCCCAGCTCATACATGAAAATGGAAGATGAAATTACTGAATCTCAAAAACAAGAACACACACGACTGCTCCCATGATTGGTAATGAAAAGATTTTGGAGGATGATATTTCAAGGATAAACAAGAGATTTGATTTAATGGAGGATAGATTTAGAAAGTTTGTCGACCGACTAATTCCACTCTCTGGTAGCTCAAATATAAAAATGAATGAGGAAAAGATTAGGTCTAATGTTGAGAAACCTGAAGATATTCTGAAACCCATGGACTATTCTCACCCTAGGGACGACTCTGACAGTGGCATTTCTGCATACTACTCTCCTAGGAATAACTCAGACTCTGATCACCGCACAGAAAATACCAAAAAATCGAAATATTAAAAAACAACCAAAAATAGAAATTCCAGAAAAATATATAAAAAATTGAACTGAAGAATATCTGAAGAAATTGGATCCTGCTTTATGGGAAGCAATAGAGAAAAGACTTATTTTTGAACTTCCCTATATACAGGCCATTGAACACTTCCTCGACCTTAAAGGATTTGTAATGGACAAATTAATGATGGAAAAGTTAGGTAGGACAAGAATAAAGATTGAAAGACATATCTTGTCAATGGCCTCCTCCTTGGTGTTGAGGAGAAGAGCCAAGAGCTGCATAGTAAAGCGGTTGCCCAGATTTGATTGTGGAATCAAAGATACGATGTTTACCCATGCTCGAATTGATGACGGTTCACCAATCAATATCCTCCTGACCTTTGTATTTAACGAGCTCAAACTTGGACCTATCAGGAAGATACGAGAGATCGTTTAATTGGATGGTCGATCGATAAAGCGGCTGAGAGAAATAATTTCTGTCATCATTACATTTCAAGGTGCTCCACTCAAAATAGACTTCATGATCATTGATATTGAGCATCAAGGAGAATTCACTCAGTCTCCGATCATTCTTGGAAAGTCATTCTTAGCATTGACTAAGGCAATTATCGAGTGTGAGACTCGGGAAATCAATTTTACATCATTGGAAGCACTTCGATCTCACCCAGTCTTTGAGGAACCATGATTTTCTAAGGTAACCCACGAAGTCCTCGACAGTCTTAACCATCAAGGGGTAGAAGAGCCCTACTCCGTTACTACACCTGAGATAGCGATTGTTGATGAGACTATTGGTTTAGATACTCTCCCTCGTGTTCCATTCCCAGCTGCTCTCCAAGGAAAATCGAATATATGACTCATACGATCCTGAGACTTATACATGGGCGCACCTTGGGTGGGTCGAAACCTTTTCTGACTACCTTGATCAAATCAACTCGACACATGAATGCTCCAACGTCAAGTCAATTGAGAACGAACATGCATAAAATCTCCCCCACTATTTCAATTCCTGTGGATCTCACCATAGAAAAGTGTTTCTTATATGATCATGAGACCTATGCATGGTCTCACCCTGAGTCAACCTACTCTGGCTATATTGACCAAATCATTCCAACTCAGGAGTGTACCAACATTAAGAAGACTGAGAACAAATACGCAGGGCGAACACGGACCAAGGAGAAAAATTTCAATGTTTATTCATCCGGAGACTTAAGTGTCAACACCTCTCGAAGGACCAACACCTTCACAAAACAAAATGACTACCCATCATCAAAAAAGAAAGCCACCTTTGACCTTCCGGAAGAGGAATCATCTGATGATCCCTCATCAGGTCCGAAAAAGGTAATCTACATGAGTGAGGTCTGTTCGACAGTTTTAAAACCATATCTTCGCAAGGATCCAAACTTCGATTCACATTGGACGACTCTCGTTCCTCATTATTATTCATCCAAAGTTGATTCTTATGGTCTCATCAAATATACTGGAATAATTTCCTATGAGTTGACTGAGACTGGTGCTTCAGGGTATTCATCTGAGGACAAATCTACTGATTCCAAGAAGGAACGAATTCTGAGAAAACAACTGAAGAAACTAAAAAAAAGAATATATGGAGTGCGCCACTTTCAAATACTATTCCTTTGAGGATAACTCCGATGATGGTTAACTTTCATCTTACTCATATGCATCATCTACTATCCAGCATGATTTTTCTGAGGATAACACTGATAATAGTTGGGAATCCTATGCGACATCTCCTTCTTATCATTACGATATCCCACCACAAGCTCACAAAAAGATCGGCCGAAAACCGCCTTAATCATCGGCTACCCACCCTCCCTCCCGACCACATCGGTCTCCTTGTACATCTTCTTCCTTTACTTAGGCCAAGGCCTAAGTATAGGTGGGGACCGATTCCATCTGTACATGTCATTTTCCCCATCCCTCGATCGCCTCATTTCCACCCTTCTTCTATACTTAGGCTAACTAGAGCCTAAGTATATGGGGAACTGATGCTCATCTGTATATACTCTCCTCATTCACATCTCCTGACTACCTTTTTTGTGCTCTTCTTCAATACTTACAATATTCGCAGTCTATAGGGGGCGGACCAATCTATCTTCTTTCTTACGCTTAGCTTGAGCTATGTCTTCTCCATGCTTATTGTGCTCTGAGGACACAGCACTCGCTAAGTAGAAGGGGTGTGTATATATACTGTGTATATATTTTACCCATAGCTTGTACTTTCACATACGTCTATATATATTTACGGGGTGGGTAACTAACTTAAAAAAACAAAAAAAATCTACTAACATTGACTGTGTCCAACCAAAAATTTTGAAAATAGCTTCTTTTTAATTTTTGTTAAAAAAATCAAAAACAAAATGTGTCTGCATTTCACACACATGCACTTCATCCAACATTACATGCATTTGCATTTGTGAAAAGTCCTTGGGTTCTGTACCGAGTTATGAGCAGAAATCGAGAGTGGTCTGTACTTGGCCTTAATCCACTTAATTTTCAAAGGAACTTCACCGAGAAATAGGATTTTAGAAGCTCCAGGTTTATTACTTAATTCTTCGAGTTCCACGTGACATTGTCCAACGTTTGACTCTCAATGTCTAACCTGGTCTCTTCATTATGGGTACGACTCTGGAATAGGGAATTAATTCGTACACTCGCACTATGTACTTAGCTCAACTCATACGGGGTGTTGGAAGACTGTGTGAGTTTCTTTTCTGGTAGCGTGAAAATATAAAGATCGGAGTGTGGGTTGAAATAAAGCTTCGGAAAAGGGATGGACGGCTAGGCACAATTTTTTCTACGACCCCAACAAAATGTACGGAAAAAGATTCCATATCCGTAGGAGCACAACAAGATCCAAGCAGAGCTACCAAAAATCCAAATACAAAGAAGCCACTACCAAATAAATATTTGACCAAAAGGTCCAAGCTTCAAGAAAACAGCAGATCTTGGTGGAGACTTGGCTAAGCTAGCCGCCTTCATAAGGAGAGGTGACTACACTGGCCACCCTCCAGTTCTTTTCTCCTTCTTCTAACTTCTCCCCCATTTTGATTGTGAACACAGCACGACAGACCTTAGAAGGAAATTCCTGACTACCCAAGGACGAGTTACTGGAGAGGAGGATTACGCGGTAGTCCGGCATCCTAGATGGGAAGAGATAAAACCTTTCACATACATGAGTTAATTGTTCAATGTTTATGGGGTATGCTTTCGGAGGAGGATCGATCTAAGATAACTTCTGAGCCGAAACTGTGACAATGATGTGTAGAACTTGAAGATTGTTGATTTTAAAATTCTAGATCTCATGGAAGTTCTGCTAAACTAATAATCCAAAGGTCGAGTCTAGTTGCATTTTCACCTTCAGCTCATGGTCTTTGTATGGAACCCAATCTCATTTCACCTCATGGCATTTCTTTTGATGCTCAGGGACGAGCATGGTTTAAGTATAGGGGGATGATGAATCTCATATTCATCACTCTAAAAGTCATTAATTAAGCTCCAATCCCTAAAAATCATTGGCATTCCTTCATTTATTCTGCATAATTAGCATTCATGCATGTTTTGATAAGAATTGCATGTTATCACTTATTTTCTCACAAAATAAGAATCCAAAAATCCCAACCAAATTGATCTGTAAATAGCCTAACTTCCTTGATTTTTAATTAATTCATGCTAGTTCCAAATGACCCAAAACCACCTCCATTGTGTACATATCACTAACAAGAATAAATGAAACATACAAAAAATCACTAACCTAAATAAGTGGATCAAAACCCAAATCCTAGTTCAAGGATTTCTGGACTAAAACCTTCATATCTTCCTCATCTAGTGTTCATTTTGATCCTACTCACTTTTGAACTAATGTACATTCGATTACTTACAAAACAAGACCAAGTTCAAGTGAATCGGAGCTCATATGTGAAAGTTGGATTTCGGGCATCTTTTGTACATTTTATATTTTAGCAGTTTTTAACCTATTATTTTATGTAAAAAATTGATTCATTTTATTTTAATTCTTTTTCATTTGTATTCTTTGATGAAAGTTTTATTAAAATGAGCAAAAATCCAAATCCAAACTAAGCTTGAAATCAAAGAAACTAACTGAGTCCGAGTCTTCACTAATTGTCTGGACAAAATTTGTCATTTTTACATTCTATTTTATTTCTTTTTTTATTAATTAATAAAAATACAAAAAAAAAGATTAATGTGTAAACCTTTATCTTTTATTTTATCACATTTTTCCAGATTTTTATCTGGTTTGAAATTGACAAAAAATTATAAAATCCAAAAATCAAGGTATTATATGTACATGGGATACCCAAAAATATCACTTTGTGCAAATGATCGATTTTGGTTTTGGTGTCTTCATGAAAGTTGTAGATCCGTATTTTTCTTTGTATTTATTTTTTCAATTTTTGCGGGGCTGACACGTGGCCGCTCCTAGAGCCACCATGTGTCACCCATTTTTGGGCTTTTATATTTCGTTTTTATATAAAAAAAGCCACGCGCGTGCCTCTTGCACGCGTGCCCTGCACGTGCTTGCCCGGGCCATCTCCTCATGTTTCCACGTGGCAGCATCAAGGTCGTTTGATCTCGACCAATCGGATGGCCACTGCCCACCATCTTCCTCATCCTTCCTCTTTTGCTCTGCCGCCTTCTTTCAAAATGCCCACCCACCGCCCGCGAATCTCGCCGCCACCTCCGGGATCTCCTTACCCTCCGATCTCTGTAAAATCTCCATCAAATCACATGCAACCTTGTCATATCCCCATCTCCGATATCCTTCTGATCTTCTGCCCTCACCTTCCATAGTTGCAACTACCATAGCCGACCCCGTCCTCATCCTATAAAAGCACTGCCTTCGCCCCGCTCCATCTTCTTCCAGCGACTACATCGCATTTAGGGGAGTGTCGTGGTGACAGCCTGGCCTCCCCCATCTTCCCTCGGTGAGATCCAACCTCTGAGGAGTTCATCGTAGAGTCGTGCCTCCAGGCCTGCTGCTACTGCTCCGGCTTCGGTTGTCGAGCTCGCGCTTCTAACATCGTCCACCTTTAACTCCGCCGCCAACGATACCCCTCTTTTAATCATCCTCCAGCAACCGCTTCACCACAACAAGCCCCAAATGTCAACAATTCATCAACTCGAGCCACCACGCCATTTTTCTCCGACAACTCTGCCCTGCTTCTCCATCGATGACCCTGCTGCTCCACCTATGACTTCGTCCAAGCAACTCCACCGTTGTGCATTGTAATCCCTCCGTCAATCGCCTCCAGAAGCCTCTCCCCTACTACAGCGAGAGCACAGCCATCCCAAAAGCAACCATGTACCAGCATCAGAGGCGCCTCCGGCTCCTCCCCAACTCCGGACCTCCGCCTCTCGCTAAACGTAACCGCCAGGCGGTGGGCCCGAGGCCCTCCCCACATGTGCGGAACGTGACGGGAGGGAACTTTGCATCGGCACCCTTCTAGGTTCGCATATTCATTATAAAGCCCAGCTGCCCCAAGGTCACGTGCTACACACGCGACAGTTGAGTAAATTGCGGAAGAACCCCCATATTCATTCTTATTTGCCCAAAAGTCCACCAGCCAGAGGTCACGTGCTACATATGTGACCCTCATGAAATTTTGCAAAATTCACCCCAACACTTTCAATAATTACAAATTAGTCCTCCTTGCATTATTTTTATTTATTTAATGTAATTGCAGTAATACCCATGTGTTCCCCCTTTAGTTTTGAACCTCTATATTACATATCTTTATTATTCAAAAATAGCATAATGTTTTTCAACTAATTCTCTATATTATGGCATATGTTTGACATTTTTGTGATCAGTGGTTAATTAATAATTAATTACTTTGTGCAATATTGCATATTTTGCCCATTTTATGCTTGAAAATATATAACTAATTAACCCATTGCTTTGAAAATTGCTGAAAAATCAAGATTGTATATTTAGTTGTATGCTACATCGTGCCCAAAAAGATTTGCATTTGCATGCAAAATTTTCCTTAAAAATCATTTTGCATATTACAATATTTCATTTTTAATAAGTATTAAATCTTGTATTTTTGAGGTTTAGGATTTTTCTGAGATCAATCTCCTTGTGATAGATCTTGGACGATTTTACCCCTTAAAAATAATTAGGTTTAATGTTTATTGTAATTAATATTTTAAACTCATTGTGTTTGCATTCATAAATTCATAAAATATTTATGTTGTATCTAAAAATTCCAAAAAAAAATTACAGTGCATTAATTTCATTATAATTGTCATCTTGGCCAAGTTTCGTATTTTTCGGACATCGTTTGATTGATATTCATTTTCTAGTACTTAAAATCGGCCAAAGTTGCATTTCGCATCCCAAACTTGCATTAAAAATTACAAAAAAAAGACCACCTCGAAAACCGTGCATGAACTTTGATAGACAATCTTCTATGTTATTCCTTTTCCTCCTTATGTTCGACCTTGGGACTTGCCCAAGTAAAATAAACATAAAACCTCATTGATTAAAATTGACTAAATTTCTTATGGTTATTTCTTAACCGATTCCGATTGCCCACCTACAACAAAATGACAATTACATTGTTAAGTGCTCGATAATCACGCAAATTAACGTAAGGCATTTCGTGACTCGTTAGAAGGTACTTAAATATTTTGAATATATCATCTCTTATAGAGCCACCATTCTGCATAATGCAGTGAACCATGTCATTCATGATTAAATGTTGAGATCACATACGATTGCCAAAACATCTTCTTTGATTTTATAAGGATTATTTGACCGTTACAATAATCATCAACATGATACTTCCAAAGCACATTTGATGAGAGATCAAGACTACGAAGAGACACAAAGCCTAGGTTGTTATTATATTATTTATTTAATTGTCATTCCTCGTTATTATGAGGAAACTTACACATTGCAACCCCATATATTATGTGTCCAACAACAAGTATAATATCTTGATCATGGATCCAATCCATGATATTTTATTGGTTATTAATGTTTATAATTTTGAGTGGGTTTAACGTAGGTTATCTGAAATAATAGGGCGGGGGAGCTAAGGTAGCTCCCCCTAGGGGGCATGCACATTTTACCCATATATATATATATATATATATCTTTGATTTAGAATTTTTTATATCAAAGTTGTCTTGCGTTGTCAGCATTGAAAGTCCATTCCCTTAATCACTTTCAATGTAAGAGATATACTTATTAATATATATCAAGAAAGATTTGGGATCTCTTTTCTTAACGTTGTTACATCCCGATAATATGAGAAACTGTAACTCAGATAAAAAGAAGCAGGAACTCCTTCCTCCTTGCTAGTCCAACTTGTATCTCCCAATTTCGTCTTTAAAAGCTGGTCATGCCACCCATAAGGTGATTTGACCCATTGTTAATTGAACCAACCGTCAATAGGAATTGCACTCGCTATTCACAATCCAATATCACTCGAAAAATATGAGGAACCTGCATTGTAGTCACTACGCAAATGGCCTTACTCTTTCGAGAAGCAAACAACTGGATCCAGATGCGCTTGTATGCAGGAGCTAACACTTTGGACAGGCATCTCTTACATATAATCATGATTGCAGAGCCCTTCACCTTGACGGAAGATCATGTAAGATCCTCCATATCACATTCAAGTTTATTTAATCATCATGAATCGTATTCACATGATTAATTCTTCCAAGAGAAATACTACTCTATTCATAACAGAGTGTTTTAATTTTTAATTGAATTCCAATTAATCTAATCATATTAAATTACCGATCCAATTAATATCCAACAAACAATCTTTATTTGTTACTTGAAATATGGTATTATCTCAAATACCTATTATTCAAATTTTAATAATTAGAAAAATACATCACCATCATTTCAAGCATTATCCTTTCTTCACCTGCTATTATGGTCAGTATTGACGGGAGTGAGATAGACCGCTCATGGAGCAACCTGCTACCCCAATGATCTAAACAACATATCCGCCTCAGGTCAGGATATGTGATACAATCATTATGTACTTGAGATGGTGTTCAATCTTTCAACTGAAGATATACCATATAGTATTCATCAAAACATTTTTTATTAATAGTATAAGGATATTTTCTAAATAAATCCCCAATCCTATTCAAGCAACTATGTTTTTGGAATTGATTTAACCAATTTAATCAAGATCAATTATCTTATGAGTTTTGGTTAAGTTAATGTCATTGAAGGAAATAATTGCCATCATTAAATATTTCACAAATATTCATCAATAATTACTTCAGCAAATTAACCATTAACTTCCATTAATTTAATTGAATGATAATCACAAGGTTCATTATTAAATATGTGATTTCCAATAATGACACATATTTACTAAAATTAGCCTAACTCGATCAAATAAATTAAAATCACTCAAATTAATTTTCTTTGATTTGCCAATTTGATTTATAATAGAACTCAAGTGATGTTCATGCATTTCTAGGCGAATTAAAACCATAATCAACTCTTTAATTACGTTAAGATTTGCCATCCCCAAAACAATGGATACATGTTCACTAAAACGATCATAACTTGAGCAAACATATTCCAAATAACGCAAATTCAAGTCCCACGATTTCCTTATTTAATGGGAAAAATAATTCAAGTGATAATTTTGATTTTAAATGCATTTAAATAGTGTGATAAAATCACACAAAATAGGGTTGCGGGAAGTGAGATGAAAAACTACAAAACAAATTTATGCCATTATCGCCTTATGTTTATGGATCATATCCAAAACCTCTGATCTATTGCTCTGATACCACTTAAAGGATATGGGAATATCCTTAATCATGTCACAGAAGTGTGGAGATCACATCATATGCGATCAGGAGCGACTAGTTGCACTAGTCGCTCGGGGCAGCATATTTTGAAAAAAAAAATTAAAAACGATGAAACAACATGATCCGAGAACACTTCTCAGATCGTTTCATCTAAAACACGTGAAAGTGTTATGGCTAGCTCTAGAAGTGTGGTTCTGATTGAATATCTTAACGAAGAGACCTCCTGTCTCAAGTTTGATCCAACGAAGGGGATGCTTGCGAACATGTTGATGAAACATGTGCTCCTTACAATCCATGTTGATGATCCAAGCAGTGAATCTTCTGATCTCATCCCACGAGATTTGACATCTTCTTCACGAATATGGCATACCAAAGGAGATAGAGATCCACAAATGGTTGAAGTGGTGGCACAACGGCAAAATGGCTATGAAGGTGACTCTCTATTGGCCATCAAGATGGGTGACCACCATATGAGAGAGAGAATTGTCGTGTGTTTGTGTGTGTGTGTGTGTGTGTATAGAGAGAGATGGAGAGAATTTTGATTCCTATTGGAATTATTGTAGTAGAAAAGGATAGGGCTACCATTCCTTTTATACTAATTAAGTGCACATGGATCTCGATCCATGTGCTCTCTTAATCTAACGATTTTAGATTAGGAAGTTATTAATCAATTTCCATAATTAGTTTCTTTCCAAAAAAGAAATAAATATTTAACTCAATTCAATTAGTCATATCCTTGATCAAGATAACAACCAACTTATTTTAATTTTAATAAAAAAATACATAGACAATATGGATGATAACAACCCTCTCTAAAATAGGGTGGTTGCCACCCTCCTTGAACAAGTCAAGGTGGACGACCACCTTTTAGGTGGGATTATTTCCTCCATAATATATATGTATTATATATTAATATGCAACAACCATTATTGCATTTATCTTCACAAAAAATATTTCCAAATTAAATTTATGAAAACTTCAATCATGTCATTGTCATATATGAAGCATATTCATATATCCAACATAATAAGTATATTAGATTTACAATTATTTGTTTATTATGAATACAATTCACAACAACATATAATTTGTAATTCTACTTACAATTAAAAACTCTCCAACATATTATAAATCATATTTATAATATCCATGATTATTTTGGATAGTGATATTCACATTAATTTTATCCTTGATAATTAAATCATATTTAATTATCTTGGATATCTATTCTCATGTTCCCAAATAACATGAATCACATTCACATTATTCACGTCTTTGATAATTAAATTGCATTTAATCATCTTAGATAACTCTCCTAATATAAATCAAATTCATATTATTCATGATAATTAAATCGTATTTAATTATCAATATCTCAATGCTCAGATACAAAATTCAACAGTGGAACATTCTTGAACTCTTTCAAGAACAATGTGCTTTCTCTACGGATACTTGGATATAAGGACATGACGATTGTACATTCTACATATAATGACTTGGATATTGAGATCACATTTCAAATCCAGATCTCGAGGACCTCCCATAGATGTTTGATTAAATCAAACCTGTAAATCTAATCTTCTCATTGCATCTGAATCACATTCATATCACTCTCCAACATTTGAATGAAGATTAGATTACTTATCTAGTGAGAGGAGTCACTAAGATACATACCTGTTTCATCACTCCCTTGGAATGGAAGTGCCATGATTATACAATTATTTATGATCATATATCCCTCAGGTATTCCTAATACATGTACATCCTGCATATTGTAAGACCTAAAATTAATACGAAGTTTTATTTAGATTGCCTCCTTTAGGGTTTTATCACTAAGTTTATCATTTGATCAATCAATCATATACTTTCCAAAATCATATATCATACCTACCTATTGATTATATACTTTCCAAAAGCATATATCAAACCTACAAATTCAGTCAAGCTTCCAAAGCGAGACGATCGTGCACGGAATTTGATTCCCAATATCTCATGAGTGAGCTCACATCCTCCAGTTAAGTAATGAACCTATATGATCCCTTTGAGAGACCCTATTACTTATATGTCCCTATATGCACAACAATACGACGGTGTATAGATCTTGATTAGGCCATCAATCTATCGATCTGCCAAGTGTACATATTCAGACGTATAGTAACACATCTGTCTCCTGTCAGATGATGCGTGCCTATATAGTGACATGATATGGCATAGGTATTTGGTTATCTCGATCTTACTAAGTCAACTCTTTGACCTAACTTATCTAACACCTCTAAATCTCTATTCATATGCAGAGAACCTGCATCAAAAGGTCAGTTAGATATCAGCCCATTAAAGAATGGATTGCCCTCTCATACTCAGGATGGAGATCATCTCTTAATAATCATTTGATGGTGTGATAGTTACTCAATCTAACTCTTTAGATATTCATGCAAGCACCAAACCTCTATGATTCAATAATTGAATCAACATTTATATGATCATCAAGATGGCCATGGTACATAACTCTAATTGTACTAAAGGACCTATTATGCAAATTAGCTATTCTTCATTTCAGATCAAGGAGTGATATTTACAATAACATTTATTGCATAATGGCTTGACGTGGACTCGAATGTCCAAATACTTTCCTTGTTACAATGATATGCGACGTTTAACCTCCCTTCACACCAATTACTAGAGGAATAGGACCAACCTAGAACTGAAGGTTTTTGGATTTGAAATCAGATGCAGATTTTGGAGGAATTCTGGTAATAAATATAGGGAAAGGGTAGGTCAGTTATAATGATGTTGAGATAAAGGGAGGTGAAGGGATCATACAAAGGTGAGATCATGAATTCTCATAAAGCAAAATGGGTATAGAGAGTAGTGGTTATTTTAGATGGGGATTTAAACCTTTAGAAAAAAAAAGTCAGGAAGAAGCTATGTGGTACTAATAAGTGTCACCATTAAATTAATCCAAAGGTAAACAATTCTTAGAAAATAGAAAGAATTAGAAGTTAGAAGATTTTTAGAAAACAAACCCAAAAAGAAATGTTAGAAAAGATGAGGCCAACATTTATTTTTTATTAAGAGGTCAAAGTCTAATTCAAGCTATAATAGGATATGGGACTGTTTGAGACAAAATGCATGTCTATGATAAATGTAATTGGTCATTTTTTATTTTTATTTGTTATATTTTTGTATTTTTTACATTTTATTATTAATATAAATATGTAAATCACTTATGAATATTTTTATTTTAGTAGTTGTGTTTTAGTCCTTTTAACAAATAGGAAAATTATTTCTTACATACAATATATCCATGAGCCAAAATTCCTAATATTTATTATTTTCTTAAAAATTATGTGATTTTTATATTTTTGTAAGACATTACATTAATAAGAAGTATAGAGAAATATGTTTAATTATGTAGGAAGTGAGTCGTGCCTATGAGAAAATATGTACAAGCCTAAATTGCATGATACAAAACACTACTTTGCATATATGAACACTAACCACCCAAAGAGTGTTTTTTTATGAAATATTAAAACTATATAGTTCAACTTTAACGATCAGAAAAAGTTTTGATTGGAGTTCATATTCTCGAGATGTATGTCTTTTAACACTACAACAAAATTGAGCTATAGTAAAACTTTTTCAAAATCTGTCACTAAATTAATTATTATTAAATATATAATGACAATATTATTCGTTGCGAAATAATTTTTTGTACTCGAAATTAACTACAAATATCATATATATCGTTAGCAACGGTCCACATACAATGCTTATTCGTGGATAATTTTCAAACTTCTAATTAATCATCGCTAAATCAACTACAATTCAAGCTCCATTGTGGTCTATATCTAATCAGTTTCCTAAGGAATGCAAGGATTGGAGCCTGATGATGCTTTTCAACACTCAAGATTTGAAGCATTGTGTCCAATAGAAAGGCATAAATGTTAGACAAGAAAAAATTGGGAAGAGTGCAAACATGAGAAATGGATTCTCTTTCTAAATGCAAGACACACGAAAATGTTTACCACTTCATTGTGGTAAAAGGCATCATCAACAACTTTGGACACTTGCTTGAAGCTCCTATTGTTGACAAATTTGCACTTATATAGAGTCATCATGAAGAGGTTGGATGAAAGCTTATCATTCACGAAGGTTCTCAATTCTTCAAAATACCCCAGTCAACTTCATTGCAAGCCTTTAAAAACCTTTTTACAATTTAATTATGGAAAAAATCTAACCTTCGATCATCACCATAACTTTTTGTCTTTCTTTAAAAAAATGTGTTACCTTAGTTACTTTTCATAAGTCCAAATTTGTAGGTATCAATTTCCAATCGAAACCTTTATATTTGAAAAGTAGAAAATAGGGACCCAATCTATTTTTGTGTTTTAGATAATCCTTTCATAAGACTTATAGGGAAGTCGGAGCACTCTTTTTTCTATTTTAAATGAAGGGATCTTAATTAGAAGTCGATGGATAAATGGTGACTCTTTTTGTTATTAACCTTCTATAAATACTAAAATAAATTCTTAAACATTCATGTATCTATGAAATTAACAAAGATCTTGGTGGTAGAATTTAATGATGCGTGAAGCTCTTTGAAGTTGATGTTTTATTGAAGGCGGCCATGATGAATGAGATGCGGAAGGCAAGTGTCCAACGACATAAGTAGAAACGTCTGTTGTAGCCTTTTTTAAAGAAGTTATAGTACCAGGTTTGCAAGGTAAATGTGGACCTCTAGCCAAGGATAAAACAAGTGTAAGTTCTTGTTCACTTTCCCTTTTTGTTCAATCACTATAAAATTATGAGTTGAATTGACATAGATCTGTCGTTATATACATAATCTACACGAGAGATTTGTGAAAAAGGATAGCAAGCAATGAAACTATTTATATATAATATTACATGCTGCTTACAAAAACAATATTAATTTTATTGGTAGAGTCTATAGCTCTTAAAATATTCAACAACTTTTTATTTTCCTTCCAATTATTCTATGCATGTATCTAAATTCCTAATTACCTTTCATTATATTTAGTTTTTATGAGAGTTGTGATACTCTGTATTTTTTAGAATTAAAATTGAGTAGATTCTATGAGCATTAGTCATGTATTGGTTATCATTTAAAGAATATATAACATATGCTTATGTCAATAATTGTAATGTAAATTTTCTGTTACTTAACCGACACCCTAAACATAGACTTCGAAGAACGAGAGCAATGAATAAATTCTAAAGAGCCTCATTAATTCCTCTAAAGTTTACTGACAATTCGACAACATATTTTGCACATTAAAATCACATTTAATAGTCATACGAAGAAGGCGAAATAGAAATCTAATTATTGCCACTATAATTCCAGTTGCTTAGAAGCAAGGAGATCATGTGCTCCATGTTTTAGATCAAGAAGAGGAGGTATATGTCAAGCCTCTCCATGGTATCCTCGTTGAATGGGTCCTCACCATGGTACATGTTGAAGTAGACCCGATTAAATGACTTTTGGCTATGTTAATTTTGTTTCATTATAATATGAGCATAAGATAATTAATCAGAACCTTGTTAACAATATCTTTGTGAAGAGATCGATGTTAAATTAACCTAGATAAGTTCGGAATTTAGCACAAGGACATGCGTGTATTAGTTTACTTAACTAAAGCCCAAATACCTAGATTAGGTGAATTAAAATGATATGTAGGTCAATTATACAAAACAAGATGAATGCATGCCTTTTTTAATCTTGTTTGGTGCATGTTAATATATACAGGGGTCCCTTCCAATGAGGTGGACCTTTCCTGAATGTATGGAAAGCCAACCATCTCATCCATTAGATCTCAATCTAACAGATATGTCCAAAAGGGTATTTTAGTCCATGTGTTTGCATTTTGAATTTTAATATTATTTTGAATTTGAATTTCATTTAATCCTTTTATTTTATCTTTTTTAGCCCATCAAAATTGACACTTTTTTATTGCTATTTATGCAATGAGGTTTCGCCAGCGTGGTAGCATTTTCGTGGTATGTAGAATAGCAGAACTCTTTGTAAAATACTCATTGTCATTTTAAGATTATAACCTGCTTCGTAAAATAAAATCAAAGTTAGTAATTCGTTTATTGTTGTAGTTGTAATTTACATAATGCCAATTAATTTATTATAACTCCTTTGTAAAATTTCATACTTATGTGTAATATTTGTTTGTAGATACGCAAAAAATAGATAGTTAGTAATTCAATAATTATTACACGGAAAGAGAAAATGTACAAAAATTGATGTTTGCAAAATATAGACTGTGTTCTGTAGCAAAATGATATTGTTAGAAATACAAAACAAGACAATACAGGTAAAAATACAATCTAAAATTGCACGAAACATACTGAGATTTGTAATAAAATGATCTCGAACTGTAAAAAAATGGTCTGAGATTGTAAAAAATGGGGTTATTAGAAATTTATAAAAGAAAAGCAAATTTAAAAATTTTTGAGATTATAAAAATGACATGTGAATTGTAAAAAAGATCTTATATTGTAAAAAAAGATCCGAGATTGTAAAAAATGATCTCAGATTGTGAAAACTAATCACATACTCTCTCACATGCATCCCCCTCCACCTGCAACTCCTCATCCCTTCTCCTCCATGACCCACCTCCTCCACGCTCACCCTCCTTAGTGTAAAAACAATCTTTGTCCTTGCCTCGCCGCAACCGGCCATCTGGAGAATAGCCACATGTCTGTTGATCCACCTTCACTGCACCTTCTCTTGCTTGAGCGGCAGAAGCCCCATCCCCACGAGCTTCTTCAACCGCTGACACCGCCTTTCTACTTCACGCTGCCAGCACCCGCCACCGACCGCCAGGAGCACCTTGCCTCCTCCGCCCGACCACTTCCTGGAGGAGATTGTCGCCCTCCGCCCGAAGGACATCCTCTCAACGCAACATCAGCATCCCTCTCACAACATCCTCGCACCTCAGGCCGACCTCCGCACGCCACAGCCACCATCCATATTCGCCCGTAGGAGCATCCGCTCGCACGAGAACCCTGATCCACCTGGCACAGCCCCTTCCGTTGTCGATCGCCAAACCAAACCCATGCGCCATCGCGACCTCCACGTCACCCTGCATGTCACCGTCGATTGAGAGAGAGATAGAGAGAGTGGAGAGAGAGAAGAGAGAGAAAGGGAGAAACATGAGATAATTTCGGAGATATTTGTTGCATTCTAAATATAGAATATATTGAAATGACTATAATGGATTTTCTGATATTTAAAAAATATAGATAATAATCTATTAATCATAATTGTCAGATTGATTATGAATGGATATGAAGGTTGGCTTTCCACGCATCTAGGAAAGGACCATCTTATTTGAAGTTTTCCCTATATATATGATGCTACAAAATGGAATGAAACAATGCGATCTACTCCAAACAATAGAATTTATACAATATCACAAATATGTTCTGAAGTTAATATTAATTAATGAGCATGAATAATCAATTAAATAAATGATGATCTAATTTAAATCTCCAATTAATATATTTTTTTAGTAGTAGGCTCGTTAATTTCGGAGGTCCGAAGCGTCCCCACTGGGATTCGAACCTGGGTCCTTTAAAGTAGAGGTACACTTCTCTACCATGAGACCACTCCTTGGGTTTCCAATGAATAATATAATTCTAATTAACGAGAACCTTAATTCAGTTAATTCAAATGAAGCTATTAATCAAAGGTAAAGGATATGGACTGTAGTTTAAATTCTTGACAGAATTGTGAGTATATAAAACCAATTAGGATAAAAGAATTACATTAGTTATGACCAAAGATAGTAAATGGCATCCAAATCAAGATTGAACAATTAATAAACTTCACTAACTTTTTTTAATAACGATGTTCATAATAGAGCTTTCCAACAAGATCGAATTCATTAATTTTTGATTATATGCACAAGATACTACACATTCAATCTAGGGGTATAACTGCATATAGAACATAATTTATTAAACATAAAAATCATAAATAAGTTCGTCAGGGACTATAATGAAAATGAAATAACATGTTGGACTTATCTCATAATTTACCCTACACATGAGTGTATTTTTCTAATTTCTGAAAGATACCAAGGTACATGCATAAATAACCTAAGGAAACATGTGCAATGTTTGTGTCTCGGGCTCGGGGCACAGCTAGTGGCTTGGGCCACGTAGAGGATGTTGGCACTTCGATTCTCAATTAAGATGAATCTGAAGCTGCAGTCTATATGGAGACTCATGGCTTAATGATGACTATAAGATGAAAAGATCAAATGGTAGTTGAACGTCATCGATGCCCTTCTCCTCTGTAGACGGAGGTACTCAAGAGAAGCTCCAGCATGAGCCCGACTCCTCCTCAATGATGCCCCTTTTCTCCTGATGGTCGGACGAGATCCTTGAAGACCTACCGAAGATGATAGAAGACCTACCGAAGATGATAGAGGACATGGAGAGGTTGGATTTCTCTGAGTGGGCTAATGGTTAGTCACTTTATGCATGAATTAATTTGCATCTATTGTAGCAAGGGCATGTGGCGAATCATATAGAACTGAAACGATTCTCAGCGACGAGGTTCTCAGCTTGAATTTATATACATGGGAAGTCCAAAGTTGAATACAGGGACACGAGCAATTAGGTGATTAATATAGAATGATTATAGTGAGAAGATGCACAAACATATTTTTAAAATAATGTTTATGTACTTTAAATTTAATGAAGGCAAAGATACACAAACAATATATTTATGACAATCACAATGGTTCAAGGTACGATAGAAAACTTGGATTAATCACAGAAATACACTGAATTAATTTAATGATTAAAGACACACGAATCAGACAAGAGAAGGTCTATGTCTCAAAAGTATTTAATAATGATTAATTTTTTATATTAATTTGATACTTAAATAATTAACATGTAATTAAAGTAATTAATGGCTCAATGATTCCGTTGAAAATAATTATAAGGAGTCTTTACGAATTAGTATAAATATCAAGATCAGTTCCTTACTAAGAATTTTCTGATTTCATTTAAAGGTAACATTAAGCATGTAGCAAAAGGTACAAATCAAGTGTGATTTTTAAACCAAAATTTCGCAATAAATCACGTTAATATGAAGAACATCAAATCAGGTTTCTAATAAGACCAAAATCGCTTCATTTGGATTTATCAATGAAAAAATATTCAATGTTTAATCCAGGTGCATTTTCGAATAAAAATAATGAGTTTTTATAATAGATAAGGACAAATTTGAACTAAAATGCAATTAAAATAAGTTGCAAGCTATAATGCAATTTACACAAAGGCAGAAGGAATTATCTACAAATAAGTGGAACTAGAGGATCAACGTTGCAAATTCTCCACATCACATGTACGCTACACATGACCTGGTTAGGCTCAGAGACAGACTTGCAGTCTGCATGGTGACTTTTGCTGCTCTGGATCAATTTTGGTCAATCGATCTTGAGGTTTGAAACGATGGCTCGGGTATGACAATGTGGCTTCAATAGAGTCGTTGGATGGCACCTAAATTAGGTACATCCAATGGTATCTGTATGCATTTTCTCCTCTTCTCCGATGAACATGGGGGCGATTTTGGCACTCTAGTGAGCGGCTCTGAGCTCTGCCATAGGGTTGCTCCGTGCTTGATGCTTGAGGTAGATGGTTGAAGGATCTACGAAGGTCCACATGCTGCAAAGAATGTGCAAGAAACTCCAGAATAACACCACGACGCAATCTCCTTAGAGGAGAAATCAATAAATGGAGTTATCTTCAAATCTCTGATCAATGGAATCCAGTAACCTGCAACATTAATGCAAAGAAAATCCAATGCTGATGTGATTGAATTGAAGGAGTGGCGAGATGAAATGGTGGGTTCGAACGGAATGGAGGACTTGAAACCAGATGATCCTTCTTCGTGAAGAAGAAGGTTATGGATTGGTGTGGTATATTAAATGCATAAGCGAAAAGATCTAAGAGTATAGCATGCGTGGGTTTTGGATTAGAGGCGATGATGGATATAGCTTCCATTTGATTGATAGATGAAAGACCGAATATGTAATAAAAAGGCAAATAATGGATGGAAGCAAAGATAATGAACTTACCTGAGAATCTTCAAAACAGAGAAGAAGAAAGCCGAGTTGAATCGTGGGCAATAAGAAGCTCTTCAGATTTTTAGTTCTTCTCTTAACAAGTGTGGAGAAGCAGAAGCTCAAGCAAGCCTCATCGGAAGCTGCAGCACGTCACATGCAATGTGGATCTCGCTGACTATCTTTCTCTGTCTTCACTCTTCTTCTCAATCGATCTCTGTCACAGATGGATGGGGGGAGGCTAGGAGGAAACACCCCAAGTGGCGGATGGTGACTGATGGAGGTGGAGGAAGAGTTTTGAGGGGGTGGAAGTTCTGTGGTTGGCAAAGAAAGGTGTTGATTTTAAACACCACCTCCGACTAAGAGAGAGAAGATGAGATGGTGTTAGGAAACCAACATGGTTAAGGGATGATCAGTGAAGAGATAGGAGGCGGCAGTTGGTTTCCAGAAGTGGTTGGTAAAAATTAGGAGAAGTTGGAAACTCGCGAATGGTTGCGTCATTTGGAGAAGTAAGAGCTGGAAGTTGTAGATGAAGCAGGCACTGTTGTATCTTTTGATCCAAAGGTTGGAATTTACGCAGAAGGAAGCGTCCAGGATTAGTTTTAATCAATAAGAGACGATGGATGTTCAGGCGCTAATGGATGGTAAAGATCGCATCATATGGAAGCCATCAGACGGCATTGGAAGAGGTGTACGGTGATAGAAGAAGCAGGCCATGTGGACAGCTGAAGAGGCACCACGTGGCCCTATCAAATTTAAGAGAAATGGAAAAAAATAAATAAAACTAGAAAAGAAATAATTTGGAGTTGAAACAAGAAAATTGTTGAAATGAAAAAGAAAAGTGTTGAGGAGCATATGTTTGAAGAACAAATTCAACGATGAGATCTACAACTTTCATTTAGAAGTCAAAGAGATCAGAGGTCATCTATACATAGATAAAATTTAAATATAATTGAAAATAATATAAAACAATTTTCTTTCATTCTTCTTTTGCTTATTTTTTGTGTTTTTATTTTATTTTATGTTAATTTATTTATGTACAATATTATATTAATTTTAATTTGATTTTTAATGAGAAATAAATAAAATAATATCACAATAATAGGGTTATATAATATATAATAATTAGTGTCAATTATTTATAACACACAACATAATAATTATTGTTAATTGTCAATGAATGTTATTGAGTTAATTAAGCAAGAGAGATAAATGTATTAAATTATGATGATAAATCTGTGATTTATATGCCGGACATTGTAAGGCCGTCAGAGGTGGAAAGAGTGAATGGAAGCTCACTCAAATTCTAATTATTGAGCCCTTTTTGGGTACCTGCAAGGTTAGTGAAGAATAATCGAAGCTTTATTGTTCAAGATGAGGATGAAATGAGTGGTTTGGAGTGATAAGAGGTGGTGAAGAAGGAGTATCTCTAATGGAAACCTCTTCTTTGAAAGATGAGAAATAATTTGAATGGGAAGAAGAGCTATAAGAAGATATGATGAAGTGGGAGTTGTTCCTGGAGATTATGGATGTAAGGTGATGGTGTAGGCATGGTCAGAGGGATGAAATGGAGCGTATGTTTAAAGAATAAATTCAAAGAAAAAATGAAGAGGGAGCAACTATTTATACCTGGAAGAACTACGAAGAATGGAGATTGATGATTGGCCCGGGCAAGGAGTAGATGCTGCTTCTGGGTCATCTCTTAACCAACTCAATAAAGTTTGGAAGCTCAAGAAGCACTCCCGATGGGACGGCAAAACTTCTTGTAGGTTGTGGATCCCGTTGGAGATCATGCATCTTTTTTGATCTAAATCTCACTCACTCACTTTCATTAAGAAGAATATATGGCTCATAGAGAGTTCTCGCAAAGGGAGAAAAGTCAGAGTTGGGGGAGAAGGAGATTTTATGCAGTGGCAAAGGTGGTTTCAAGTGGTGGTTTCAACCACCTGGAAGTTGACACACATGAGGAAGACGGTGGCAATGTGAGTTAGATGAATAAGAAGGATGAACAACGATGACATGGGTACTATAAGTATGGGTTAAGGGCACATGGAGAGGCTATGATAATTGATTGAAGGTTGTCGTTACACAACCATTGAGGGACAAGGTGAAGAGGCGTGAGGTGGAAGACGAATCATCAACCATCCAATCTTGTGATCAGACAGCTGAGAAGAGGGTACAAACGAGCGGTTAGGATCTGCTTGATCAAGAGATCAAGCGATCACCAATGAGGTGGGGTGGAATGAATTAAGACCATCTGATCTTTTTATCCAACAAACCATAAAGAGTCTGGCTCATAATAAAGAGCTAGGTACATGGCAGTAGGGGATTCGGCCATGTGACCCAATCAGAAATTCAGAAAATAAAGAAAAACTTGTAAAATAGAAATAAAATGATAAAAGGTGTCAAATTGAGAAGTGTTCAATATGAAAGTTGTGTATGTTTTGAAAATCTGCAACTTTTATGTAGAACTTTACGTCAAAATATATCATATATACATACTTGTTATTTTGTAAGTATTTTTTAAAGAATAAAATACTTATTTTATTTAATATGTTATATTTTTTATTTTTATATAGTGAATAATGTACAATATATTATATGCAATATTATGTTAATTTTATTAGATCTTCAATAGTTACAAGCACATAAAATAAAGGGAACATACAATATGTATTTATCTATGAACAATAATTAACTATTATTATTTACAAGGTGTTAAATGTTAGATATAATTTATTATTTATTAAATGAATTAATTATTTTAAGAAGAGAGAAAAGTAATATAAATAAAAATGATAAATCTGCAATTCATCACCCCCTATAGTTAAACTTTGCTCGTCCTCAAGCAAATAAGGAATGAAGAAGTTAGTTGAGTCCCTAACTTAGCATGTGATGTACAAGACTTGACATCTAGAACTCAATTTTGATGTGACTCCCAAGCTCTAAGTCTAACCAAGTCTTAGTGATAACTGAGATCGGTTGAGGGTCTTACGGTTTCATAAGGCAAAACCGCAATCGATGTATTGACCGTTCAAGAAACCCCAATCAATCAATAATTTATCCACAAATAAATCAAGCAATGAAACAAAAATTTGGATTTAAAATTTATTTTATTCAACTTCACAAAATATATGTATAGCGACAATCGACGTAGAGTGCCAAACTAAGGGAGAAAAACTAAATAGATTGTGCAATAAGGTGCAAGAAATGTGATGTGTGCTTCTTGCCAATTTTTTATTATTTTTATGGGTTTTGAACTATATTATTTTATCATTTTGTTTTTATTTTTTAAAATTTTAATTTTTTGATTTTTGTTTTCTTTTTATATTTTTATATTTTTATATTTCTTTTTCTTTTAAATAAGTAATATAGAATATATATGACTACATATACAAAACATTCAAAATACAAAAAATAAAATTTTGGGGATTTTAAATATTTTTCTACTATTTTGTAATTTTTCTAAGAAATTTTGCTAATTTTTATGGATTTTTAAGTTCAGAAATATCCCAAATCATGGACTTAATAATAGACAGAAATTGAAATGAAGATGAAAAATAGCAAATGATGTCCAAAATTAGTCAAATCAATTTTAATAGGTAGATAATAATATACATAAAATTACAGAATAGAAAAATATATTTTGGGGATTTTAAGGAATTTTTAATCTTTTTATACTTGATTTTGGAGCTTTTTAACTTTTATATATTTTCTTTTCCTTTTTATTAAAATTTTTAGTTTTTATAATTTGAAAATAAATAAACAAACATAAAAAATTGAATTTTTGAAAAATGTTTTGTATTTTTGAGGGGTTTTATATTGCAAAAAGGATGAAATTGTACTCTTTTTCATTTTAATAAATAATAAAGTCCTAAGATTAAGATAAAAAAATATGGCATGAAACTATGATAAGTCAGACACTTAATGATATTTTTTGAGATTTTTAAGAGCACAATCGATATTTGAAACAAATACAATAATCACAAAAAATTATTGAATTTGTAGGGCTTTATATGCGATTAAAAATAAACTCAAGGGTCATTGTGCAATTACACCAAAGTTTTTAAATTGTAGTTCAAATTTAAATTACTAAAAATAAATTTACAAAAATTTATTAGGGCTTTCCTGCAAAAAGTCTATGCCCTGATGGTTGACGTGGATGAAGACCCAAGTGTAAATAGCGTGGGGGCCTCAATGCAATAGTACCAAAATTTTTATACTTATATAATATTTACATAACTAAATATAAAAATTATAAAAATGGGGGGTATGGGTGAATTTTACCCCCAAAGAGGTGTTATCCAACGGACAGGAAGTGCCTACTTAACATGTGTCGCCTCTACAACAGTTGATGATGCTTCGCCGATGAGCGTCCATGATTAGATCATGGAAGGGATCCGATGGTGGAGGCGTGACTCGATCGGATGAAGGTTGTAGTGTGCGAAGAACCACTCTTTGATCCGACAGTGTTGGATGGAGGTGGACGAGCAAAGTATGAACTTATCCTCATGCGAGTTTGGATTCGACGTTGCGTGTCCTCCCGACCTCTTGTAGTCCCACCATGGTGCTCGCCATATTCCTCCAGTCCTCCCACATCTCTCAGGCAGCACAATTATGTCTGGGGGCTGGTGAATTAGCCCCGAGAGCTAGTTTGATCTCGACCAACCTGGAGATGCTTGCTGATGTCGATGAGAGGCTCAGATGCCTCCTTCGGGTCCTGCAAACATAACAAAAAGAATGACAGTACAAGGGGGCAGATACCTGGCTATTATTGGCCGGTCGGTGGTGTATCATGTAGCCAGAGCTGAAGAGCTTCGACAATGTCTTAATCCTAAAACTAACCTTAGTCTGTGATTAAACGATGAAATGAGAGAATTAAACTAACCTTAGAAGCTACGAATAACTACAAAGATAAAGAATACAAACCTCGACTGGCTGGAGACCAGGAGATGAGACTTCATGCCCACAGTGACCGAAGATGGGTTGGACATACTCTTAGCTCCTCCCTCCTCGTTACGAAGCACGACAGAGGCCCTTGTCACCAGCCTTCAATGCTTTGACATGCTCTGAGGGGCTAAAGTGGAGTGAAAATAGATCAAATCAAAAATGGAGGAGAATGAGGCAATGTATGGAGCGACATTCGAGGGAAGATCACGAGTGTGTTGGTGATGTTCCTCCCTAGGAGAAGGCTTGGCATGGATGATGGATGTCCCAGAAGATTTCATGTGAAGAGTTGAAATCTCCTCGCGCGACGTATTAGTGGCCACAAATTTGAGAAGTATGGGAGAAACTGGCTCTGACAGAGCTACAGGAGCAGGTTAGAGGAGTTGACCGCAGTCAACTCACGGGGCGATCTGGCAGGTCCATGAGAAAAATATGCCCTGAAATTATTTCTAAAGTATTTAATAAATAATACTGATTTTTTAAATTAAAATTATAAAAAAAAAATATTAGTGATTTTCTATACTATTTTATTATAATTTTTATTTATTTATTATGTATTTTATTACAAGTTAATTTCAAGGGATGTATTTATAGGTATATTTACCTATATTTTGATTCTTTTATTTTTATTTTGTATTTTAATTTTATTAATTTTTTTATTATTTTATATATTTACAAATTATCTTTATATACATAAATATATTTTTATTATATTCATGATATAATATACACACACTAAATAAGTATAGTATAAGTATCTATATATTGAACTATATTATTTATTTATATCATTTATTTTGGTTATTTCTGTATTTTTTATATAATAAAAATAATATTTACAAGAGTACAAAAATATATAAGAATAAAGAATTAAAGAATAAGTTTCACTTTTATTTATATACAGTTATAGGTATTGGTATTCTACTTATGTATTTTACATACTTGCTTTATTTTGTTATTTTATTTATGGTTTCACTATGGGTTTAATACTTACATATATTATAAATAATATTTAAAAATTATATAAATATAAAATTATTAAAATAATAAGAAATAAATAAAATGAATATTTTATACATGTATATATTACAATATAGGCCCAAAACCTAATTTTCACATACTAACTTCAAATTAAATAAACTACCTTCATTAAATAGCTTATTAAAAGTTATATACAATTAAATATGATTTTGAAACAATTTAAGTTTTTATTTGGGAGATATGGGTCTGTGAAGTTTGAGTTTTGGGATTTTATTTTGAGTATCGAAAGTACACCGTATATTTTTTTGTATGAAATCAATTTTGTATTTTTTTACATTTTTATTTACAACTTTCATGTACAAAATTTCTTTACTTGAAGTATAATAATAAAAAATAAAATATGTCACAAAAAAGACTTTATTTAAGAATAGAAGAATGGAATTTTAAATGGATTTTTGGCCCTTATCTCCCCCTACTTTATTCCTTATCGACCAAATCAATTCTTGACTTGGTCTCGAGGTTTATGGTCACAAAATATGTTTGATATTTTATTTTATTTTTCTTTTCTTTTTTTTCTATAGTTTGGCCTTAAAAATATGTTTTATACAGTATTTATACAACAAAGAATGGGTGTTAATTTGTACAAATTAGGGCTATTTACATACATTAGCTAGGGTTTTAAGGCCAAAATGATAGAATAAATATGATGAAATGGAGATTTATCACTTAGTCAAAAGGAACTCAACCTCTCTAATTATCAGTCTATATGTATACATAAATATAAGGAGTGTGACATTTAATGTAGATTACATGTACAAGTGTAGAGTCAAAGTTTCACCTAAGGTTCCAGTCTAAAAGATATTCCTTAGGACCCAACCCTCAATTCTAGGGAATAAATAAAGCCCGACTTCATTCCACCATATCTTTACTTGGATTGAAAAAATGAGATGGAATGGCCATGTATGGAGAATATAGATTTGTATCATTTCTTTTCTCCTCACATAGTAACAAGGATCTCTCAAGTACCTTATTAACACACACACATGTATTTTTTAGGTGTTAGGCAATATGTTCGTTAAGAAATCCAAGTCGTCGTCACTTGTTTTTCTCGGATACATCAAGGTGTGTCTCTTTTGAGTATATATTATTGAGAAATCCATATTTATCAATATTATTTATAATTGTTATCCTCTTAGCTTAAGTACTTAACTAGTAAAAATTAACAATTAACTTAAATTAACAATTAACCTGTTGTAAATAATTAACCCTAATTATTTTGTATATATATGTGGTATGGTGTTTATATTTTATGTGTGTTTATTATTTAATAAAAACAAAAAATTAGAGTAATATTATAGATAATTAATTTAAAATTAAATATAAATTAAAAATCCAAAAATAAGAAAATAAAATAGGTAATTTTAATGCTTTAAAATTACTTGCAAAATATTTACTATGTATATGTGTTTTATTTTCACTTTTGAGTTCTACATAAAAGTTGTAGATCTCATTGAGATCTACAACTATCTTGTTGAATACTTTTTCTAATTTTAACTCTAACTATTTTATATTTATTTTACATTATTTTCCTAACTTTATTAATTTCTGATTGGACGACATGTCTCACTTTCGGTGAGCAATATAGCCAACCTTTTGTCCTTACCCACCTTCATTCAGAGTCGTCTGATCAATTTTGATCAGAAGCTCTAAGCTCCATCATCATCGCCTTGAATAGTTGTTGTTTGATTGATCTTCTTGGGCACATCACAAGCGTTCCTAGGCGCCTTCACCTCAACCTTCTGATGTGTCTGATCAGACGCATCAGAACCTTCGATTCACACCCAAAGTTGAGTCGTTAGATCATCATCAAATAGTTGAAAGATCGCCTTCAACCTCCAGCAAGCACCTTCAGAGGTTGCAAACCTCTCCAACTACCCCAACTTCCTTCCCTTTTCACGACACGATTAACCTCCATCTTCGTCATCTAACTATCTCCTGAAGTAGCCTTGACCTTCATCATCCACGTCAACATTTCTAACCCTAACTTCCTAACCTATATTGCATCTATCTGGTGGTTGGAATCCTAGCAGAAAACACCTAGAACCACCATCTTCTCCTCTTCAAATACCCCTCTCTAGATTCTGAAACCACCATCTACACTTGTATGAGAATCCTCCGTGCTTCCCCACTCCTTAGTGGCAGTTTGTGAGGGAGAAAATGAGTGATGAAAGAGGCATATTCTCTGACGAGATCCTTGGTTGTATTAGGTAAGTTGCAGGTCCCCGAGACACTCCTTGATCTTCCATGTGAGCCACCGTGGTTAAGAGACCATCCTTTGAGTTCTTGAAGCTTCAAATCCAGTCGAGATTCATCCCTAATTCCTTCATATTCTTCCTTCCTTCTCCAAGTAAGTTCTCAATTTTTGCTTCCTTTTGTGTTTATTTATTTTATTCACTTTCATCCACACACTCTCTTCATCGTCTAAGATCATATTAACCTTCACCTCAATCCATTGATTCACGCATGAACTCTAGTGATTCCTCGGTCTCCATCATCGTGACCATGTCAATCTCTTCTTGGTCTTACAAAGATCAAAAACCCAAATATGGTTCAATTCCTTTACCCATTAGAACCCTCCCTTACACCTCCATTTCACCCTAATACCCTTGTTTTTACCTTGATTTAGTTTATTATTCCTTCTAGAACTAAAATTCCTTCAATGATTGGACATTGATCAACATTGTTTTGAGATGCCCCATCTCTGTCAGGCCTCCATCATTCAACTGCTCTAATCATCCTAGTAGCTTCGTTAGCCACCGTACTCCTTTGTTAGGACCTTGTAAAGGTTTCTGAATCTTTTTCAATGGTAGATGAGCGATAAGGAAAAAATAGGAGTCAGTGAGAGCTTCACTCGTGCTCAATTGTCCAAAGTGGATAGGGAGGAACTCAAAGTACAGTCACCATTCAATCACCATCAACAGGCCTTCATCCAACAAAAAGAGGAGTTCCCATGTCATCATTACAAAGCAACATTTTGTAACTTGAGGTTTGGATTCGCACAATGAATGAACTTAAGGCGGGCTAAATTGCATGTGTACCCTATCGAGTTTCCTAGATATCAAACAAGTGACTACCATGGTTGTTTACATTGTTGATCTAACATTTTTTATTATTTTCACTTTAGTCCCTATTTGGATCTCTTTGTAATAAAAAGTGGAATTTTATTTACATTTGTGCCCCTACATTGTACCTTGAATAACTTGTGATCATTTCTTCCAAATTTAATAAAATGAGTGTCATTCTAAAGCTCAATTTATTCTCTTTAGTTTGGTGCATTTTATTTACTATCTTGATCTATTATTACCTTATCAAAATTTATAGTGTGCATATGTGATGAGATTTCACGGTTGTGGGGTAGCGGAGTAGTTGCCGCCAAGGGAGAGGCATGCACCATTGCGGCCATGGGTAGAATCCAAGAGAGTCGTGATCCCAACCGCTACTGCGTAGTTGCGATGGTTGGAGGACATGCTTCTTCTGAGGAATCACCACACGGTGTTCTGCCTCAGCACCTGTGTGCCTTTAGCACAGTGCTTCGAGTACATGCCAAGAAGTCATGATCGGTGGTCTAGTGTTTCGCTTGTTCACTTGGAGTTAGCACTCATTTACTATCTAGTGTAGGAACCATTGGTTAGTATTCCAAGTGGGAACACTAAGAGGGGATTGTGGACAATGTGGTTACTGAAATTGAGAATAAAATATAAATCTCATATGCATAAGGAGGATTAGGTTATTCATGGTGATCTCGATTAGTGATCTCAGTGTTTAGTGCCCTGACTCATGCCCTACGCCACGATGGACTCTTACACATGAGTAGTGGACTTAGGCAGTTTGCGATGATACGTAAGATGGAAAAAGCTTTGGGAATCAGAGTACAATCTTATGAGTGAAGCTAAGTTGACGTGTTGGGAACTTAGTTAGGATGAATTGTACCCCATCGCATGCCTACGGAGGCACCCCATCCCTAAGGGTTCCTTCTCACCTTAGATTCATAGTGTGTGCTTTCAACCAAATCAAGACCGCAAACTATCCGAAGCTTGGTTGATCCATATCAAATAATAATGACTAAAATTTATCTCTTTGTGAGGACAGTTTACCTAATTCTTTTCTTTTGCACACTTTTAATTATATCTTGCATGCTGTATATTTTATAACGTATTGAGAAACTTTGCTCATAACATAGAAGTGTCGGATCCGCGGGTTCTCAACAGAAGTCGTAGTAGTGAGCGACGCTTGTTTACTTGGATATACTTCTCTTTTGTGCATTTACACAACTTTATTTTTGTGGTGAAATTACTTATAACTTTTGCTGCTTTACTTTTGCTTGTACCATTTTGGGAGACATGACGGGCACTCACTTTTGGAAGAATACATGTAATATGTTGTGGACATGGATTGCGTGAAGAAAATAATGGATGTTATAATGAAATGAAAATTTTTAAATTCTTGTTCATCATGTTATTTCTCCTACTTTATATTATTGTGTATTTCGAATGTGGAATGTTTGTATGTGGAATTGGATTGCCAAGTATCCGGATCCTAGGGGGATTGTCGCCATAGTTTATATCAGAGCAGTGGTATTCCATTTCATTCCACATATATTATTTCTCGTTAGTGTTTGAAATACATGATAGTGTTGATAGTCTTTTGACCCAATATGAGTTCAAAGGAGGCCAACATACTTTATATCCATGTACATATGTCTCTCTTGAGTAAAGCAAATATTAATGTTGTGGTTCTTTATGCAAGAACCATGCAACCTCGTGTAGATCCAGATGTTGCGCAACTGTTGGACTTCCCTGTATAGATCGTGTTAGGAATCCAATAGAGCCAAGAGGCACTCGAGCAATGGCTCCAGCAGTAGGACGACTCCTCCTACCATCCCTCTCACGACGAGGTGGAGATTGTCGACCTACATTTTCTAAGAGTCTGAGCATATGGATGATATTGATGCCTTATAGAGGCATCAAAGCACATATGTGACATACCAGCGGGAGATGGCACCATAATTCTTTGGTACCACCACCCATGACAATGCAGAGTCGTGTATGGCATAAGTGGCCAAAGTTCTGAGGATGATACACGCACCAGAGGACACTTGGGTATTATTTTCAGAGTACTCTCTTGTTGGGTATGTAGAGCAGTGGTGGAATGCCACCACCTAACTGAGCCCATCACTTGGGAGGTCTTATTTTATGAGTTCCATGTAGAGTTCTACCCGGACTGTTGGGTTGAGGATTAGAGGAAAGATTCTATCAAGATGACACAAAGATCGATGACGATCCAAGAGTACTCGATCCGATACACAGTGTTGTCTCGTCATTTCCTGCTACGATGGTTTACACACATGAGAAACTGAAGAAGTTCATCACGAGATGTGCGAGGAGGTCCAAGACAAATTCTCAACTTTAGGCCTTACCTCCATCAAGGAGGTTACTGCGAAGGCGACAAAGTGGGAGGCAAAACAACGTCGTTTATAGGGAGGTCAGTCACAGTTACCTCCACCCCAACCTAGTAGAGTTGCATGTCGGAACTTCTCTCGATTTTGTAGAGACCTTCACTACCACTCGACAGCGATGGCCCCATCCACTAGCAGGTTCACACCATCCCCTACACTGAGGCTTGTCTTGACAGGATGTGGTTCAGTTTCTTCTCACCCCCCTACGCTGATATAGAGTCGTAAGCTTGGGGCGGTAGTTTTCCTTCTGGTGGGAGTTTGTCACATGCAATCCGTTGCATTTGTTACATTTGTAGACAATCGCATCACTTCATGGACCAATGCCCTTTGTGTTCCAGTAGCTTGGGTCCACAACAACACCAGAATGGAAGATTGATTGGGTCTTCCAGATAGTTTCAGAGATAAGGATCCCACCAAGGAGGCTGTGACTTTTAGTGAGCCCCACTACAGACAGTTAGTGTTGCGAGATCTAATGCACTACCATGAGGACAACTAGATGCAATGACACATGAGCAACCTCGTGCATTTGGATTGGTCGTCAGAGGTATGATTTCAGCTCATGTAACTTCTTCACATGCATTGTTTGATTAAGGGGCTATACATTCCTTCCTTGCACATCATATGGTGCCCACATTTGGTAAGTCTGTGATGGAGGTTGCTTCCTCATACTACATCAAGGGCCTAGGGGGAAATTGTTTATTATTTGTGAGGCAGTGGAGGATGTAGCCATGCAGATAGGTGGGCATGAGATGCTTGCTTTCCTACTATTGATTCAGTTAGAGAACTTCGACATCATTTTAGGCATGGACTGGCTGGAGAGGCATCATACGTGCTTGGACTATTTTGGGAAGACGGTGATCTTCCATTTACCTAGAGTGCCAGCATTTCGATTTGATGGGCGTATATCTGATGGTGGGATTAGGTGCATCTTCGCCTTGAGGGCTCACTAGTTTCTCATCTAGGGTCGTATAGGATACCTTGCCCGTGTGGTATATACAATGGTGCAAGATCAAATGATTGAGGATGTTAGAGTTATGCGTGAGTTTCCTGATGTGTTTAGATGACTTACCTAGACTACCACCTGTGAGGGAGATAGAGTTTGAGATCATGCTATTGCCAGACACATATTCGATTTCTATCCCTCCATATAGGTTGGCACCTGCCAAGCTCAAGGAGCTCAAAATGCAGTTACGGGATCTTTTGGAGAAGGGATTTACCCGACCCAGTACATCACCATGGGGAACACCAATACTTTTCAAGAAAAAGAAGGATGAATCCTTGAGTCTATGCATAGACTACAGATAGTTGAACTAGTGAACGGTCAAGAACCGTTGCCCACTTCTATAGATTGATGATCTCATCAATCAATTACAGAGAGAAACGGTTCTCTCCAAGATTGACCTACAATCAGGATACCATTAGTTGAGGATCAAGGATGCATACGTGATGAAGTCTGCATTTCGTACTAGATATAGTCACTACGAGTTCCTAGTGATGTCTTTCGGACTTATGAATGCTCCTGCCGCACTCATGGATTTGATGAACCGATTCTTCCATCCGTATTTGGATAGGTACATGATTGTATTCATAGATGATGTTCTAGTATACTCCTGTCATGAGTACGAGTACGAGTCTCATATGCACACGGTGCTAGAGACACTTTAAGAGCACCAATTGTATGCTAAATACAGCAAATGCGAGTTCTAGCTTTCTGAGGTGGCATTTCTAGGCCACGTGGTTTTAGGGGATGTTAGTTGGCCCTACTAAGATTGAGGTAGTGGTGTCTTGGGAGCATCCCAAGATGGTTACCAAGATACGCACTTTCCTTAGCCTCGCGTGGTACTATAGAAGATTTGTCATAGGGTTCCCTCAATTGGCCCTACCCCTCACCCAGTTGAAATAGGAGGACGTGCCAATTTTTCTACAGTGATAAATGTGAGCTGAGTTTCCGTACACTCAAAGAGAGGTTGACTTCCACACCCATCCTCACATTTCCTCCGGGTACCTTGGACTTCACAGTTTACACCGATGCTTCCAAGGAAAGGTTGGGTGTTGTGCTGATGCAGAGAGGACAAGTTGTGCCTTACATGTTACACCAACTGAAGAACCATGAATGTAATTACCCACTCATAACTTGAAGTTGGCAGCTGTAGTCTTAGCACTAAAAATATGGCACCACGATTTGTATGGGTGACATTCGAGATTTTTACGGACCACAAGAGACTCAAATACATCTTCAATCAGAAGGAGCTGAATATGAGGCAAAGGCGATGGATGGAGTTGTTGAAGGACTATGACAGTACCATCTCCTACTACCATGGTAAGGGGAATGTGGTGGAAGATGCATTGATCAGGCAATCACACATTGAGAGTTCAACAACTTGGTTGCAGACTTGGTATGTGCTCACTACACTTATTGAGTGGCATCCATTTGAGAGTACATCCGATGTAGTGACTGTATCGATAAAGTACACTAGCTTATGGTACAAAATTGTCTGAGGGAAACAAATAGATCAGAGGATCCAGGACTTATACTAGAGATGCTTGAAGTATGAGTTCGACAGGTTTCGAGTCTGTGAATCCATCCTATAGAAGGGGGATTGTATATGTCCTAAATGAATGGGGAGCTAAGGAGAGATATCTTGGATGAGGTGTATAGTTCGAGACTTTATATACATCCAGGAGGCACCAAGATGTACCAAGACCTCCTCCAGCACTTTTGGTGGAAGGGCATGAAGAAAGATATAGCCGATCATGTCAGTTGATGCATTGCTTGTCAAATGGTGAGCAACAAAAACCCCATGGTTTACTACAGCCTATTCCCATCCCAATGTTGAAATGCGAGAGCGAATCCATGGATTTCATCACATCATTGTCGCGTACCTCAAGTGGGTATGATGCAATATGGGGGATCATTGAGTGATTGACCAAGTCAGACCATTTTATTTCGAACAACATGACAGGTACACCAATTGAGCTAGCCATATTATACATTCATCATCTCATTCAGTTGCACGAGATACCCAGGGAGGTAGTATTAGATAGAGATTCACACTTCACTTCACACTTCGAGGGGAATTCATGAGACCCTTGAGGACTGAGCTATGTATGAGTTCAACTTACCGTCCATAGATAGACGGGCGATTTGAGAGGACCTTCAGAGTTTGAAGGATTTGTTTTGGGCTTGTGTTGTTTACTGGAAGGGATTCTAGAAGGACCGCCTTCCATTAATCGAGTTCACATACAACAACATCTACTACACTAGCATTGGCATGGCACCTTTTGAGGCCCTGAATGGGAGGCGATGCACCACTCCCTTGTATAGGCAGCAAGTGTGTGACAACACGTTGTTCACCCCGCAGATCCTAGAGGATCCCTCTAGAGTGGTGGAGATTGCCAGGAAAAGACTGCTGACAGTGCAGAGCCGTCACAAGATCTACGCCGATAAATGTCGTCGAGACCTCGAGTGTCAGGTATAGTATCTTACTTCCATGTCTTAAAGGGGATGATTCTTAACCAACCTTGTGTGTCTAAAGTATTCCTCATAACCTCAAGTTGGGGACTTCGCGTTCCTATGAGTATCTTTAATGAGAGGCGTACAACATTTTGATATCAAAGGCAAACTTGCACTAAGCTTTGTGGGACAGTTCGAGATCTTAGCCTGAATTGGGAAGGTGGCTTATAGATTGGCCCTTCCCCCATACCTTGAGGGAATCCACGACGTGTTTCATGTGTCAATCTTCGGAAGTATATCTGAGATCTCAGTCACGTGATCAGCTACGAGGACTTGGTGGTGGAGCCGAACCTCTCCTTCCCTAAGGAATCGGTGCAGATATTGCACCATGTGGTCAAGAGGCTGAAGCAGAAGGAGATTCCTTTAGTCAAAGTCCTGTGGTGGAGTCAAGATGTTCAAGAGGCGGCGTGGTAGCCTGAGGTAGATATGAGGGAGAAGTATCCTCATTTATTTGTAGGTATGGAATCAAAATCATAGCTAAATTTCATTTGAGATTTTCATGGGTTCTCTCTCTTTGAGATTTTTATGGGATCATCTATCTTTGAAATTTTGTACAATAAGTCGGAATTGAGGATCGGTTAGGATCACTTTAAGTCTCGAGGACGAGACTTCCTTTGAGATATTTTTGATGTGAGACCCCTCATAATTCATATCTCGACTTCTTCCTAAAAACTGCTTTTATTCATTGTTCAAAAAAATATTTGAGCACTCCATCTCGTAGAGCTCATTGAGAACTTTCCAACGAGTCCAAAAATATTAAAATCCAAATTTGGATACTCTAGTTATGACCGTTTAAGCAAGCGGGAGTTCGGGTCCATTTTGGACCCAAACCAAGATCCGAATCATATATTTCTCTATGTGAAAACCTTCAAAATCAACCCTTCTTCCTCAAATGCTCTAACCCCCTTCCAGAAATCTAAACCCCCTTCCAGAAGCCATCCTCCTCCCCCCTCTCCTTCACTAGAGTTCATCGGAGCGCATCGAATCGACAATTCGAAGTCCCAACCGTGTAGGGATGGTCCAGGTCTCCCCATGTGTGGTTCTCAATGTCAACTGTGCGTCGAGCATGTCATTTTTTTTGTGGGTGAAGAAACCATGATTATGATTTTTCTAGGGTACGATACCTCCTTCCTCTTGCTGTGAATTCCGTGCATTTTTCATCCTATATTTGAGCATCATTAGAGTCTTAGACATGTGTGTACTATGGATTTGGGTAGTGTAGTGGTTCCTAGCACATGGATTTCATCGGCATGTTTGTTCCACTGATCGTATATGCTTAGTTACAGTAAATCCATGTTGAGTGATTTGATGATATGCCCTGTTTTATTTGAGAGTGATTTTCATGTATTGTATCAATTGTATATGCTGCGGTTTTTCACGATTCTCTATAACATTGGAAGCGATTCTTACTATTGTAGAGCATTATGATGGTGATTTTCTTGTGCAATCCTCCTCCGGTAGATGAACTGAATTGGCAATTTATCCTTCAGGGAACGATTTGAAGGATGCACTACCTTTTTATGGCAATAAGTAATATATGAATTCACTGCTTGATATGCTACTGCATTGGGGAAATCTAAGATTTATGTTTGACTTAGACTGAAGCCAAAAGGACCATAGTTAAGATTGAAGGATTATGCTAGAATTCTAAAGTTTATCAGAAGAATCAAATTGCTATTGATTCTTTTTGAATAGTAAATACGTAAGAGTGTTTACTGGATTTTATAGGATTTGGTTACTTGGAAAGCCATCTAGGAGATGAGATTTTATTTAGATTGGCATGATAAAAAAAGAGAAACTAACGTACATGTAGGTTCTTTGAATTGTAGATGGAAAAAAAAACAAGTTGCCTTCCACTTTCTTTAAGTGTGTTTATATATATACACACACATACAATTATCTATATAGTATCATCATCAGCTGCAGGTTGTTGTTCTGAGATATAACGATTTGCCAACAAAAGAATATTGAAGTAGGTTGGAATTAATTGGCCATGTGGAGCTTTTATCTGTATTCAATACATGGTTATTGTCTATTGGATAGTGTTTAACACAATCTAGATTGCCGTGCTAATTTCTCTTTTTTTGTCCTGCCTTAAACCCTTGTTGTTGAGATAGATACTGGAGGTTCTCAACCCTGATGGATTTGTTTTATGCATTTCTCTCGAACTGCTGGGCACGTGATCAGCTTACTGGGAGGGCATTACTATCATAATGACCCTTGTTTCATTGCATTTCGGGATAGTTGTTTCATTGCATTTCGGAATATGAACTATGTGAACTGTTACATATTTATGTTTTTCTCGCTTGTGTATATCTTATTATGAAGGGAGAACTGCTACATATTATTGTGTTACATATGCTTATTTGAACTCATATTTGAATACTCCACCGTGAAATATTTGCACATATATGAATACACGTGCATATCCTCATACACATATGTAATTTTGTTTTCATACACATCTTCATAAATATGTGAATCAAGTAGCATTATATACATACCGAGTGCACATATTGAATGCTTATGTTAATAGTCGTTTACGATAGTTGGAACTTTTAAACAGATATAATAATAAAGGAAAATTTCCATAGATCTTGATATTTTGATCAATAGTCGAATTACTCTGACATGATGATTATTATCATGTGAGGAGATTTCACGATGGTTGGGTAGTATAGTAGTTACCACCAAGGGAGGGGCATGCATCCTTGGGGTCCTGGATAGAAGCCTAGAGAGTCACGATCCCAACCGCTACTACGTAGCTGCGATGGTTGGAGGACATGCTGCTTGGCACACCGAGGAATCACCACATTGTGTCCAACCTCAACACTTGTGTGCATTTAGTCCAGTGCTTCGAGTGCGGGCCAATTCATGATTGGTGGTTTAGTGTTTCGCTTGTTCACTTAGAGCTAACACTCGTTTACTGGCTGGTGTAGACCACATTGATTAGTATTCCGAGTGAGAGCACTAAGACGGGAGTTCTAGGAAATGTGATTAATGAGGATAGGAATAAAATATAAATCTCATGTGCATAAGGAGGATTAGGTTATCTGTGGTGATCTCGATTATTATACAAATGATCTTAGTGTTTACTGCCCTGACTCGTGTCCTACGACATAGTGAACCCTTACACGTGGGTAGTGGACTTGGGTGGTTCTTAATAATTTGCAGGTTGGAAATTGCTTTGGAACTCAGAGTTAGAATCTTATGAGTGAAGCCAAGTGGACGTGTTGGGAATTTAATTAGGATGCATTGTACCCTACCGCATGCCTGCGGAGGCACCTCAGTCCTAAGGCTTCCTTCTCGCTTTAGAGTCATAGTGTGAGGTATGACCTAGCCCAAGACCATAGACTATCCACGAAGCTTGGTCGATCCATATCAAATAATAATGATTAAAATTTATCTCTTTATGAGGACGGTTTACCTAGCTGTTTTCTTTTACACACTTTAAATTATATCTTGTTTATTATATTTTTTATCGAATTGAGAAACTTTGCTCATAACAGACCTATGTGTTGGATCGGCAGGTTCTCAGTAGAAGCCGCAATAATGAGAGGCACTTGTTTACTTTGAGCTACTTCTCTTTTGTGTAGCTACATGGCTCCCTTTTGTGGTATAGCTACTTGTAACTGTTACTGTTTTACTTTTTCTTGTAGCAATTTGGGAGACATGAGATGTACCATGCATATATGAGCACTCACTTTATGAATACATGTAATATGTGGGTACATGGATTGCATGAAGAAAATGATGCACATGTTATAATGAAATGAAAAAAAATTAAATTCATGTCTGTCATGATATTTCTCCTACTTCATATTATGGTGTATTCCGAATGTGGAATGTATGTTTGTGGAATCGGTTTGTCGAGTATGCAGATCCTAGGGGGTGATCGCCCCAGCTTTTGACAGCGCAAAGCCGTGAGAAGATCTATGTAGACCATCGGAGAAGAGATTTGGAGTTTTAGGTAATCCGATCAGATAATTCTGCAGGACTCTTACGATCTTCACGAGTTGAGTTAGTGAAATTATCAAAGGGATTTGTTTTCATTTTTCTTGTGTGAGTTGATTCCACACATTCAAGTGTACCGTAGTACTAGCTCTTTTTTAATCTACCGTGCTCAGTTTTTGAATTCTCTTGAAATCGAAGATGGATAGTTAGTTGGAAATTTGTTTGAATTTTGCGAACTTGTCCTTGAACCATCCAAAAATCACATCTTCCAAAGTCCAACCACCTTCTTCTCTCGGACAATCCCAAATCCAAAATAACCCTTGTTTTGATTCAAGATTTCATGATTCCTTCCTAGGAAGGTGTTTCATCCTGACCGATCCCTTTGTCTCTTCAAGTCTTACTGAGGAAGACCATTGCCTTGGTGACATTGACATGATTTTAACTACCTTGTCACGATCTCATTTGAATCCATTTTTTATTGAAGGTATAGAATATTCACCTACATTGCCTTCAAAGAGACAAAATGGGGAGGAAGAGGTCTGTGAATACTCGATGCAAGTGTTCTTAGCTAGGTTAGCAGCTTCTGAACAAAATGTAGCATTATTGAGAGCATAAATAGGCCATGTTAACCTAGGGGCAGATGCACCCATGGATGGGTCCTATAATCCTGGGTAGTACAAAATGAGGAATTGGTTGAGTCCAATAGCCCATGAAGTTGAATATGAGTTTAAGTTGTAGTTTTTGAATTTATTGCCTCACTTAAATGGGAATGCACACGAAGATCCATATGCATTCCTTAAGGATTTTGAGTTAGTCTATGATAGCATTAAGCATCCTAGGGTTAGTCAAGACTACATAAGGATGCGAGTTGCCTTAGGAGATAAGGTAGGTTACTAGATGAAGAACTTGAGGGTAGTTGTAACTACCTATAAGCACTTAAAAGACCTCTTTCTGAAGAAGTTCTACCCTTTGAGTAGAACCAGACTCATGTGTTCTCGCATCACGAGATTCTCCCAATTACCGAGTGAGCCATTTTGTGATATTAGGGAGAGATTCAAGGATCTATAATAAAAGTATCCTTGTCATGGACTTGAGCTTACCATAATGGTCTAATCAGTTTAGAGCGCTCTTAACTTTGAGGTTCAAAGTTTGGTAAGTGTTGCCTGTGGAGACAGTTACATGTGTGGATGTCGTCTGGAAGGTATTCGAGACGATGGCCGAGACGAGCTGTGCACATACTGCTAGCAAGGCATATACGGATTCCCCCATAACACTCTCGTCTAAAGGGGAAAAAAGGCTATAGTTGACCTTTCAGAGGACCAGATTCCCAGCATAAGAACCATAGCAGATAAGTTGATCGTCGTTGATTGGATTGACAAAAGAATGATGAGTTGGATAACAGCTTATCACATCTTTCAAAACAGATGCCATAGTAGACACAGAATGTATCTAAGATAAAGGTACCTGATGTTACTGCATCTACTACTACTATTTACCATGTACATCATGTATAGGAGCATCAGATGTCAAGGCCACCCCAGCCATGAGTAGAGGACTAGTCTCTTACCCATTCCTGTCAACAACAACATTCATTAATTGACGAAGCTACAGAGGAGCCTTCTGAGGTGTGGGAAGTAAATGATGTATGGTACACATACGACCCTGCCAAGTACGGAAGTATGGGGGACCATCCACATTACCATTGTTCCCCTACTTTTTACAACACCACGTTCACTCCTGCACATCTTCGTATACAGCAAAACCCCGATGCCTATCTCTTCCAGCAACTGAGGCAACATCAGTACGTCTGATAGTCGACATACGATTCGAGCCATCAGGCCCCATCTTTTAAGAAGCAACCACCACAACAACAGTTTCAGGGCCATCAGATCTATTCTTCACATTTTCTTCTTCTTCTCAATAATAGTCATCGTCATCAGGAACCATAGACTTTCAGAGGCAGATACTGGAGGAGCTTCGTTCCAACAGGAATGAGATACATGATATGTGGTGTGACATCAACCACTTATTATGTTGGCAGGATGAGCAATTTGCACCTTCCACATCCATTCCTACCCAAGTTCAGGCTATTCCTAACAGGTTGAACAAGACATGGCAGCAATAGTATGGTTAGGTATATTACTCGTATTCACTTTGATCTGAGCTTGAGATCTTTCCATTTGATTATAACCATATGTCATTCAGAAGAAGAAGAAGGACAATGTTCGTGCTTGACCCGGTGAGCGACATGGATGGAGCTGTTTCTAAAGCTCTGCATAAGGAGTCCTTAGAAGATGAAGCAAATAGGCATCAATAGAATCAACCCATTTAGAAAGCGAAGATATCTACCATGGGAAAATAGAAGAGGATGAGTGCGAGAGTGAGTCCACAACATGGAGCAGATTCAGAGTCTACGATGGACCTTGCACCTTTGGTTGAGGAGAATATACCAGCAACAGACATTCCTGAACATTCAGTGGACACTACTGTTTAAAAGTCCAAGTTTCATGTAAAAGATTCATTTATGAAGAACATTGATTCTAAGAATAAAAACAAATATTTAACAATTTATAATTCAAGTTCTTTATCTTCTTATTGTTCAATCCCTTTCCCCCATGCTCCAATGGCAGGAAAGTGCATCGTTAAAAGGATTCGGAAAGATAATCTTGAAATGATATGATTTTGTAAAGATAACATTATTATTAAAGTGTCATTTGATGAGTATGTGTCCATCCATCCCATTTTCTACAAATACTTGAAGGTGCATTGCATACCTACTAGGTTAACAAGAAGAAGTCGAACAATTATGTAAAGACACATGTCTTATCAGTTGCCACAACATATTGTCTCAAGAATCAACAGCTACCATGAAAGAAAAGAGAAATGGGTGTACATTATGTGGTGAGTCATATTGATGACAAAGCATTTGCACACACTCTCCTAGATAATGGTTCGTCACTTTATCTATTACCCTTAGCTTTGTATAGAAAACTGGAGTTTGGACCATTACGCAAATCAAGAGCATTACTCCACTTTAAGGATAAGTCTATGAAGAAAGCTAAAGGTGAAGTTAAGAACATTATCATCAAGATTAAGGGACAAGATTGCATAGTGGACTTCACTGTCCTTGATATGGATATCCCCAATCATTGGAGAATTTCATATATCATCCTTTGGCTTCCTTTACTTAGGACCACTCAAGCTTCCTTTGATTATTAGACACGGATGATGAAGTTCCATTCTCTAGGCAGAGAAGTAGAACGTAAGATGAAGGAGACGAAATGGTAGCGATCTGACTTAGAATGTAGCACAGAGTTCTGTTCGTCATCAGAATCACACTGTAGAGTCATGAACACAATTAGGGTATGGAAACAAAATCTGATAGAACTGAGCGAGACCATCTCATCTAGAGAGGAATGTGTGTACGATGCAGTTTGTAAGGTGTTTCCAGAGTTCTTGAGCTATGGATCATCACCCTACTTCCTCTATGACTCAGAGTTCCCTTCAGATCTGTCAGTCCCTCCTTCGTCTTCAAGACAATCATGGGATATAGATTACGAGTCGGATGCAGCTTTGGCAAAATTACAGTGTTTCTTTGGAAATTCAACTCCTCATACAACAGAGTTGGTGGCAAGTACAGTTGAGTTAGTTCCACCTTCATGCAGCACAGAACCAGATCCAGAGACGGTTCAACCTGATTTGATTGATGATACCACTTTGCTAGTGTCACAACACCAATTTCGAGTCATCGGATCCTCCCATATCTAGATTCGATTACTCAGCAATAGTTGATGCAGCAATCAAAACTAACATTTAGAAACAGACTGTAGTTAAAAGTATTAAGAAGGAAGTATTTCAACACTTTTCCATTCAGAAAATAAAGTTTACATGATACATTATCCCACTATAACCATTTAAATGTACATCAGTTGGAAAGGACATACACAAAAAAGATTACCAACTATCTTACAGAGTGATGCCACTATGGATGGCTAGATGGCTACTGTCCCTGTAATGACTCTCCAATGCCTGTTGTTTTTTAACAAAATATAGGAAAGAGATGAGCCATTGCTAATAACGAAGAAAAGAAACATAGACCAAGCATGATATTTGAAAGGTTCAAAAAACTGAAGTATACAATTGTTCCTTTATTCTATTTTTTATTTTAGTTCCTATCCATTCTAATCCACATCAAGGATTGGTCCTCTTCCCTTCATGGACCTCAAAGCTATGGACACTCCAGGATTGGATCTTGCATTGATCAGGGTATTTTATGCCACCGCACATCACCTCAACCAATCCTCTAATACTACCCTGACAATTTCCATTTTTCCTTTATTATCCAGAGCTCCAAACCCTCAACCTGACAATAAAATAAGCACACTATCCTCGAGAACTCGGAGCTTAAAACCACAAGCTAACCTTTAATTACAATTACTAGTGGCTTTAAATACATGTTATCGTGGCCTAGTCGCTATCAAACCACCCATGCCTCCACATGGCGCGATCGCATATTCGGGAAACCGTGTACCACCTAGGTTGGGTCTGCCAATATGAATGTTCTTCTGATAAACCTACAGGTTGCATGCTTGATTTCTAGATCTACTCCCGGTCATTCTTAACGTAACATAAGCTCCTTTTCAGGATCCAAAATGATACACGTTAATTCCCATGATGTAATTCTTCCATTAAGCGTTTGATTTTCATATTCATCAATATTGAGTATTGTCACGACCCCGTTTCCTGGGCCGTCGGATCCTCCCATATCCGGATCTGGTTCCTCAGCAATAATTTATTCAGCAATCACAACTAACATTCAGAAATATACCGCAAATAAAAATACTCGGAAGAAAGTATTTCAATACTTTTCCATTCACAAAATAAAGTTTAGAGGATACATTGTCCCACTATAACCATTACATGTACATCAGCTTGAAAGGAAAATATGCAAAAGATTACTAACTACCTTAAAGAGTAAAGCTACTGTGGCTGGCTGGATGTCTAGTATGTAAGCCGGATGAATTTTTTTAAAGTCCTTGCTATGGCTCACCGATACCTGTTGGGTTTTCCATAAATCATAGGATAAAAATTAGCGAATGCTAAGTAACGAAGAAGAGAAAAGCAAATAAATTGTGTAATTTTTTTCAAAACTTGATATCACAAAATTTCATTCCTTTTCATTAATTTAAGTCCTATTCTTTTCTATTCCACATCAGGGATTAGTTCAGGGGAACCCCACCATTCTTGGACTCCGAAGTTGTGGATGCTTCAGGATTGGAGATTGTGTTGATCTTGGTAAGCTTATGCCGCCGCACGTCGCCTCAACCAATCCTCCAATACTACCCTGACAATTTCCTTTTCTTTTATTAAACAGGGTCTCAACCCTCATACTGGAAAATCAAATGAGCACACCGTCCTAGAGGACTCGGTTGCTTAAAACCTCAGGCTAACATTTAATCATATAACCTAGCGGCTTTAAATACATGTTATCGTGACCCAGCCGCTATTGAACCACTCGTGCCTCCACATGACACGACCACATCTTCCGTCGTTCCAACCCGAATATATTGGCTCCCGGTACCACGCGTTGCAAAACATTCAATTTGTGCGCACTTATCATAACAGGGCAACCGTGTACCACCTAGGTAGGGAAATGCCAATACGGGTTCCTTCCGACAACCTACAGGTTGCATGCCCGACCTGTAGTACTACTCCCAGTCATCCTTATCGTGACACATGATCCTTTTCAGGATCCAACTCAAATCACACCAATTCACATGATGTAATTCTTTCGTTAAGTCTTTGATTTGCATAAACCGCAATACTTGGTATCGACTCACATATATATTATTCATAACCATATGTATACTCCTATTTATGCCTATTTTAACTCCCAAACCCTAACTTTCAGAGCCAACGCATCAATTTGATGTGTAAATCTTATTTTAGTGGGAATTACAAAGCAATTCTTCAGACTTTTTCAAAAACAGCCAAAATTAGGGTTCTTCGTAGCAAAGAACACTAAATCAAGAATTTCAATAATTTCGTATGAAAACCCAACAGCAAAAAGAAGGATTTCGTTACCTAATCGAGCTCTCTCTCGTGTATGCAAGGCTTTATCGAGTTTCGTTTTTAGAAAGGCTAATTTAAGGCTCCTGAAAAGATCGAATTTCATTTTTCGTATCAAAACGCTAAGAACATGTTAAGAACGCGAAGAACGAAAGAAGAACGCGAAGAACGCGAAGAACACGAAGAATGTCAAGAACATATTTTCTCTTAGAAATTCGGCAGAGTTTCCCCTTATATCGGGATATATTTCTCGGAAAATTTCGGCAGAGTTTCCCCTTATATCGGGATATATTTCTCGGAAAATTTCAGCAGAGTTTCCCCTTATATCGGGACATATTTCTCGGAAAATTTCGGCAGAGTTTTCCCTTATATCGGGACATATTTCAAAATAAAAACGAAAAGAGTTTCCTCTATAAAATCAATCGAGAGGAAAATAACAATGAAACTGAAAGAATATACTCAACAACAAGAGATTAAGAACCGGTAGACACCACACATCTTAGGTGAGTGAACGTGTGACGAATCACAGGGTCACTGACGTACACAGCCGCCCGCACCTAAGTAGGGTATTACACAGATTTCTCCATCGAAATAACTATAAAAGCATAATACGAAGAATAGAAACATAAACGATGGAGAATCGGTAGACACCACGCGTCTTAGATGAGTGAACGTGTGACGAATCACTGGGTCACTGACGTGCATAGCCGCCCGCACCTAAGTAGGGTGTTACACAGATTTCTCCTCGAACCACAACAAGAAAACGAATCGGAAAGAAATATGAATCAAAAACAAAACTTGGAAGAACAAGAGTATGAATTGAAAGCCTAGCTTACGAAGCAACTAAGAGAGGATCTTACCTTTCTTCTCCTCGTTCTCCCGGCAACGCTTCGCTAGCGCTCCTCCCTCGCCTCCCACTCCTCCTCCCAACCTCTCAACCCTAGCCCTTGGGGTGGTGGTAGTGTAAGTTGTAGAGAATGAATGGGTAGGGGGTCTATTTATAGGCCCCAGAAAACCACTAACCATGGTGGAAAACCATGGTTTAGACCTTAACCATGGTTTAGCGGCCCATGGTTTTGGCCCATGGTTTTAGCCAAAACTTATCCCAAACTTGGAGCTTAAGTTAGAACATTCTAGAGGATTCTAGATTCGCTAATGACGCTTAATTAACACTAATCGTGATTAACTTTCACTAATCGTGATTTAACTTTTGCGGCTTACGCATATCTTTTGTTAACTATTGATTAGTGTTTACTAATGATCATTAGCGGCTTTCAATCGTCATTAATTTCTTTAATCATGTTTAATTAGTCTTAATGACAGTCATTATGGATTAATGACATCTTAGCCTTCCTTACTTCTCTTTCTTCCGAAATTCATAACAAATCGAAACGAAGTCCGATTCACACGAAACAAATTCTGCCGGTTTCCTCTTTACGAGCCGGATCTTATTATATAGGATCCGAGATATGCCAAGTTCAAGGCTTTACAATTATAACAACCTTAAAGGAAGTCTCGTCCTCGAGACTAGAAATGCAGGCATAACATCCTTAAAGAGGATTGAAACCATAACAACCTTAAAGAGAATGAACGTCATGTCATTTAAAATGAACATATACATAATACATAATTTTATCATTCAAACAAGTACGGGTATTTCTCTCTCATTTTTGCCTCAGGTTCCCATGTGGCTTCTTCAAACTCTTGGTTCCGCCATAATATTTTAACTAGAGACACCTCTTTGTTTCTCAACTTCTTGATATCTCTTTCAAGTATTTGCACAGGTATCTCTTGGTATGTCAAATCTGGCTCAACATGTAAATCATCATAACTTATCTTATGCTCTGGATCCCTAATGTACTTTCTCAGATTTGATACATGAAATACATCATGTATTGTCGAAAGATGTGGAGGAAGTGCAAGTCTATAGGCAACTTTTCCAATCCGTTGAATAATTTCAAAGGGACCCACGAACCTGGGTGCTAACTTCCCACGCAAGCCAAACCTCTGAACACCCTTCATAGGTGATATTTTGAGAAATACAAAGTTGCCTACCTCAAATTCAAGGTCTCTTCTCCTGGTATCACTATAACTTTTCTGGCAACTCTGAGCAGTTAATAGTCTTTTTCTAGCAAGTTCTACAGCTTCCCGTGTCTCCTGAAGTCTATCTGAATCATAAAGGTTCTTTATTCCGACCTCTTGCCAACACAAAGGAGTTGTACACTTTCGTCCATATAGTGCTTCAAATGGTGCCATGCCAATACTTGTATGGTAACTATTATTGTAGGTGAATTCTACAAGAGGCAAATGTTTAATCCACGATCCCTTCCATTCTAAGGCACATGCTCGTAGCATATCCTCTAGTGTTTGAATCGTACGTTCTGACTGCCCATCTGTTTGTGGATGATATGTTGTACTCAAGCATAGTTGTGTACCTAAAGCTTTCATGAAGTTCTCCCAATAGTGTGAGGTGAATCGTGAATCTCGATCAGAAACTACTTCCTTCGGGATACCATGGAGGCGAATCACATGTGTAATATATAACTCAGCCAGCTGGTCTGGAGTGAAAGATAAGCTTATCGGAATGAAGTGTGCTACCTTTGTCAGACGATCTATTATAACCCAGATACTATCTTTACTACCAGTCGTCTGAGGTAAGCCAGTAACAAAATCCATGGAAATGCTTTCCCATTTCCATTCAGGTATAGGGAGGGGTTGCAATAATCCCGGTGGCTTTTGGTGTAAAGCCTTTACCTGCTGGCAAGTGAAACATGAATTCACAAACTCAGCAACATCTTTCTTCATTCCTGGCCACCAAAAGTATGAATGAAGATCCTTATACATCTTCGTAATTCCTGGATGAATAGATAATCTAGAACAATGAGCTTCTCGTAAGATGTCTTTCCTTAGTTCAAGTGTGTTTGGTACACAAACTCTGTGATGATTATACAGTAAACCATGTTGTATCTGGAATCCCTCTATCTCATTCTTCTCAAGTTGTTGTTTTAAGTCTTTGAGGACTGGATCATCCTCCTGTCCTTTCTTTATTTTATCCCATATTTCTGGTTTGTATCGATGGGGAATAGTTATAGTATCAGCACTACTATCAAATGGTTTCCATTCACTTAACGTTGATAGTAAACCCCAGAAGTGGATAGCACTCACTAACCCGAGTGAATAAGTTCTTCTGCTAAGGGCATCTGCTACGACGTTCCCCTTACCAGGGTGGTAGGAGATAGTGTAATCATAGTCTTTCAGCAACTCTAGCCACCGTCTCTGTCTCATATTGAGTTCCTTCTGATCAAATAGATATTTCAAGCTTTTATGATCGGTGAAGATTTCAAAAGTAATACCATACAGGTAGTGTCTCCAAATCTTTAAAGCGAACACTACGGCAGCTAATTCAAGGTCATGTGTTGGATAGTTCTTCTCATGTGTCCTGAGCTGTCGTGATGCATACGCAACTACCTTACCATGTTGCATAAGAACCGCCCCAAGTCCTTCTTTTGACGCGTCAGTGTACACTGTAAACCCTTCACTCCCGGAGGGTAGAGTAAGGATTGGTGCAGATGTTAGGCATTCTTTCAGTGTCTGAAAACTAGCTTCACATGTATCAGACCATAAGAATGGGACCTCCTTTTGAGTTAGTCTAGTCATTGGCAATGCTATCCGTGAAAAGTCCTTCACGAATCTTCTATAATATCCAGCTAAACCCAGAAAAGATCGTATTTCTGTGACAGTCTTCGGGCGTTCCCAACTCATCACCGCACTAACCTTTGTAGGATCAACTGATATACCTTCCCCAGAAATAACATGGCCTAAGAAAGATACTTCAGATAGCCAGAACTCACATTTGCTATATTTAGCATACAGTTTGTTCTTCCTTAGAGTTTCAAGTGCCTTCCTGAGATGATGTTCATGCAGATACTTATCCTTTGAGTAAATAAGCACATCATCAATAAAGACTACTACAAAGTGATCTAAGAACTCCTTGAATACTCTATTCATGAGATCTATGAAGGCTGCTGGGCCATTTGTTAGTCCAAAAGGCATAACTAAGAATTCATAATGCCCGTATCTAGTCCGAAAAGCTGTCTTGGGAATATCTGTATCTTTAATTTTCAACTGATGGTATCCAGATCTTAAATCAATCTTGGAATACACAGTTGAACCTTGTAACCGATCAAAGAGATCATCTATTCTTGGCAGAGGATACTTGTTCTTTATTGTCCTCTTGTTTAGTTGTCTATAGTCAATGCACAACCGCATCGAGCCATCCTTTTTCCTAACAAATAAGACAGGTGCACCCCATGGTGAAGTACTAGGACGAATGAATCCTTTATCTAACAGTTCTTGCAATTATACCTTTAACTCTCGTAACTCAGCTGGTGCCATCCTATACGGAGGGATAGAGATAGGCTGAGTATCAGGTATGAGAGAGATTTCAAATTCAATCTCTCGCTCAGGTGGTAATCCAGGTAGTTCCTCTGGAAATACATCAGTAAACTCGCACACTATAGGCACATCTTCTATCATTCTTTCTGACCCTGATGTAGTGGATACATAAGCTAAATAACCTTGGCACCCTTGCTCTAACAACTGTTGTGCCTTCAATGTAGAGATATATTTGATATTATCATTGGATGTCTTTCCAATGAACTGGAACTCTATCGAGTTAGGAAGGTGGAATGTTACTGTCTTCTGGAAACAGTCAAGACATGCATGATGCCTTTCTAACCAATCCATTCCTAGTATAAGATCAAAGTCCTCCATTTCGATTAGTAGTAGTGAAACAGGTAACAGATGTCCCGCTATCAGTATTATACAATTATCCAGGATTTCTCGGATTATAAATACTTGTACTCCTGGTCCCTTGATCAGATAGGACTGTTGTACTTCTACTGGTATTTTACCCAAAGTGGGTACTAACCGTCGAGCAATAAATGAATGTGAAGCACCAGAATCAAGTAAGGCATGTACTGAAAAGCCATGAATAGTAACGGTACCTCGTACGACTGTGCCTGAGTGGTAGGCTTGTTCCTCAGTAATTGCATTGAGCTGGCCATTAGGAATAGGCAAGCTAGAACCCGCAACACTTTGTGGTGGTTGTTGTGTAGGAGACGCTCCTTGTGAGCCTCGAACTCTACCATGTCTTCCTCCATGTGTTGCTCCATTGCTTGAGGTGGATGCTATACTATTAATTGGGGTTGATTTAAACCCTGAACCTCTCAACTTTGGACAATCTTTCTTGATGTGGCCTTCCTGACGACAGTAAAAACACACACGTGCTCCTGTTTGAGCTGAAGATCCAGCCACAGAGGTGCTAGCTCCTGCTGCTGAGTCGCGAGGATATAGTGGAGGTCTAGAGAAACCCCTTCTTCCTGATAATTCCTGACCCAAGGTCTGTGGTGAGCTTATATTGGAACCGGCTGGATGATAGCGACGATCTCTACGATTATAATGTGTCTTGCCTTTGGACGGTCCACCATTAAAGTGGAAACTTCTTCTTTGGCGATTTTCATCCCTCTCCATCTCAATACGAGAGGCGATGTCCATTGCTTCATCTACGGTTGTGGCTCTAAAACCAGCAAGCTTTTCTCGTAGATCTCCCTGAAGACCGCTAACAAATTTGGTAAGACACTCTTGTGGTGAAGCTTCTAGAGCTGGTGAGTACCGTAGTAGCTCAGTAAAGTGGATATGATAATCTCGTATAGTCTTAGAACCCTGATTCAGAGAAGCCAACTCTCTCCTCTTTAATTCTTCCCAATGAGAGGGACAAAAGTGAGCTCGGAACCTCTCTTCGAAGATATCCCATGGAACAGGATCTGCTAATTTCTTGGAAATGGCTCTCCACCATCGTCTTGTATAGTCTGCTAAGGAGTAATCAGCAAAGTGCACCCAAGTATCTGCTGGTGCGTGTATTATTCTCAGCATCCTACTGACGTCATCAAGCCATAATTCAGCCTCGGCAGGGGTCTCTACACCTTTGAATCGAGGAATTTTTCCTTTTCGGTAATTATCTAGTAATGTTTGGTGTCTAAGAAGGGCCTTCTCCATTGCTCCTTCAACCGGGGTAGGAGCTGACTCAGTTGAAGGATGGTAACTAGATTCTTCCTCAAAAAGATGAACAGAACCTTCAATCCTAGCATCCGCAGGCTTAGATGCCTCGGGTCTCTCAACCTGTGCATTGAGCCTCTCCTCCAATGCTTGTTGCCTTTGCCCCATGTCTTGGAGCATTGACATCATAGCCGCTAATTGTCTAGACATGTCTTGGTCTGCCATGATCCTGGGGTGAGTTAAGGTTAAAAGTCAGATCCTATATGTCTTAGCATGATGTACATCAGGGACAATGACTTGTGAATGGTACTGCAGTCATTTATTAAGATCAAAGGATCTTAATACAACCTTAGTTTCTGAATACCGCTCATAGTTATTAATTACTAAATAAGATACTGGAGTAATCAGGCTCTGATACCAATCTGTCACGACCCCGTTTCCTGGGCCGTCGGATCCTCCCATATCCGGATCTGGTTACTCAGCAATAATTTATTCAGCAATCACAACTAACATTCAGAAATATACTGCAAATAAAAATACTCGGAAGAAAGTATTTCAACACTTTTCCATTCACAAAATAAAGTTTAGAGGATACATTGTCCCACTATAACCATTACATGTACATCAGCTTGAAAGGAAAATATGCAAAAGATTACTAACTACCTTAAAGAGTAAAGCTATTGTGGCTGGCTGGATGTCTAGTATGTAAGCCGGATGAATTTTTTTAAAGTCCTTGCTATGGCTCACCGATACCTGTTGGGTTTTCCATAAATCATAGGATAAAAATTAGCGAATGCTAAGTAACGAAGAAGAGAAAAGCAAATAAATTGTGTAATTTTTTTCAAAACTTGATATCACAAAATTTCATTCCTTTTCATTAATTTAAGTCCTATTCTTTTCTATTCCACATCAGGGATTAGTCCAGGGGAACCCCACCATTCTTGGACTCTGAAGCTGTGGATGCTTCAGGATTGGAGATTGTGTTGATCTTGGTAAGCTTATGCCGCCGCACGTCGCCTCAACCAATCCTCCAATACTACTCTGACAATTTCCTTTTCTTTTATTAAACAGGGTCTCAACCCTCAGCCTGGAAAATCAAATGAGCACACCGTCCTCGAGGACTCGGTTGCTTAAAACCTCAGGCTAACATTTAATCATATAACCTAGTGGCTTTAAATACATGTTATCGTGACCCAGCCGCTATTGAACCACTCGTGCCTCCACATGACACGACCACATCTTCCGTCGTTCCAACCCGAATATATTGGCTCCCGGTACCACGCGTTGCAAAACATTCAATTTGTGCGCACTTATCATAACAGGGCAACCGTGTACCACCTAGGTAGGGAAATGCCAATATGGGTTCCTTCCGACAACCTACAGGTTGCATGCCCGACCTGTAGTACTACTCCCAGTCATCCTTATCGTGACACATGATCCTTTTCAGGATCCAACTCAAATCACACCAATTCACATGATGTAATTCTTTCGTTAAGTCTTTGATTTGCATAAACCGCAATACTTGGTATCGACTCACATATATATTATTCATAACCATATGTATACTCCTATTTATGCCTATTTTAACTCCCAAACCCTAACTTTCAGAGCCAACGCATCAATTTGATGTGTAAATCTTATTTTAGTGGGAATTACAAAGCAATTCTTCAGACTTTTTCAAAAATAGCCAAAATTAGGGTTCTTCGTAGCAAAGAACACTAAATCAAGAATTTCAATAATTTCGTATGAAAACCCAACAGCAAAAAGAAGGATTTCGTTACCTAATCGAGCTCTCTCTCGTGTATGCAAGGCTTTATCGAGTTTCGTTTTTAGAAAGGCTAATTTAAGGCTCCTGAAAAGATCGAATTTCATTTTTCGTATCAAAACGCTAAGAACATGTTAAGAACGCGAAGAACGAACGAAGAACGCGAAGAACACGAAGAACGTCAAGAACATATTTTCTCTTAGAAATTCGGTAGAGTTTCCCCTTATATCGGGATATATTTCTCGGAAAATTTCGGCAGAGTTTCCCCTTATATCGGGATATATTTCTCGGAAAATTTCAGCAGAACTTCCCCTTATATCGGGACATATTTCTCGGAAAATTTCGGCAGAGTTTCCCCTTATATCCGGACATATTTCAAAATAAAAATGAAAAGAGTTTCCTCTATAAAATCAATCGAGAGGAAAATAACAATGAAACTGAAAGAATATACTCAACAACAAGAGATGAAGAACCGGTAGACACCACACATCTTAGGTGAGTGAACGTGTGACGAATCACAGGGTCACTGACGTACACAGCCACCCGCACCTAAGTAGGGTATTACACAGATTTCTCCATCGAAATAACTATAAAAGCATAATACGAAGAATAGAAACATAAACGATGGAGAATCGGTAGACACCACGCATCTTAGATGAGTGAACGTGTGACGAATCACAGGGTCACTGACGTGCATAGCCGCCCGCACCTAAGTAGGGTGTTACACAGATTTCTCCTCGAACCACAACAGGAAAACGAATCGGAAAGAAATATGAATGAAAAACAAAACTTGGAAGAACAAGAGTATGAATTGAAAGCCTAGCTTACGAAGCAACTAAGAGAGGATCATACCTTTCTTCTCCTCGTTCTCCCGGCAGCGCTTCGCTAGCGCTCCTCCCTCACCTCCCACTCCTCCTCCCAACCTCTCGACCCTAGCCCTTGGGGTGGTGGTAGTGTAAGTTGTAGAGAATGAATGGGTAGGGGGTCTATTTATAGGCCCTAGAAAACCACTAACCATGGTGGAAAACCATGGTTTAGACCTTAACCTTGGTTTAGCGGCCCATGGTTTTGGCCCATGGTTTTAGCCAAAACTTATCCCAAACTTGGAGCTTAAGTTAGAACATTCTAGAGGATTCTAGATTCGCTAATGACGCTTAATTAACACTAATCGTGGTTAACTTTCACTAATCGCGATTTAACTTTCGCGGCTTACGCATATCTTTTGTTAACTATTGATTAGTGTTTATTAATGATCATTAGCGGCTTTCAATCGTCATTAATTTCTTTAATCATGTTTAATTAGTCTTAATGACAGTCATTATGGATTAATGACATCTTAGCCTTCCTTACTTCTCTTTCTTCCGAAATTCATAACAAATCGAAACGAAGTCCGATTCACACGAAACAAATTCTGCCGGTTTCCTCTTTACGAGCCGGATCTTATTATATAGGATCCGAGATATGCCATGTTCAAGGCTTTACAAGTATAGACTCACGTATATATTAATTTATATGTACATATACTCGTATTTATATTTATTTTAACTCCCAAACCCTAACTTTCCAAGCTACTAATCAAGTTGATGCTTAAACAATATTTTAGTGTGAATCACAAATCTACTTTTCTTATTTTATCAAAAATAGCCGATTTAGGGTTCTTTGCAGTGAAGAAAATAAAATCAGTAATTTCATTGATCTCATACGAAAACCCAACAACAAAAAGAAGTATTTTAGTACCTAATCAATCTCTCTCTCACGTATGCAGTGCTTTGTCATGATTCATTTTAAGAAAGGGTGATTTACAACTCCTGAAATGATCGAATTTCACTTTTATATCAAAAACACTAAGAATGTGCCAAGAATGCCAAGAATGAATGAAGAACATGAAGAACATGAAGAACGAAGGAAGAAATTGAATAACACGAAGAATATATTCTCTCGTAATTTCAACAGAACTTCCCCGTGTACGGGGTAATATTTCTAGGTTTATATCGTGACATATTTTATGAAAATTTTGACAGTGTTTTCCCTTATATGGGGAAATATTTCAAAGAAAAATAGAAAATATTTCCTCTATAAAATTACCGAGAGGAAAATAGCAACAATACTGAAAGAACATAATCGAACTGCAAAAGATGGAGAATCAGTAGACACCGCGTGACTTAGTGAGTGATGTGATGAATTACAGGATTCACTGATGTGCATAGCCACCCGTACCTAAGTAGGGTGTTACAAAAATTTCTACATCAAAACAACTATAAAAGTGAAATCGAAGGAATATAGTAGAACTATAAGCGATGGAGAATCGGTAGACACCTCGCATCTTAAGTGAGTGAAGCATGTGACGAATCTTAGAGTTCACTGATGTACATAGCCGCCCATACCTAATTAGATTGTTACATAGATTCCTCCTCGAACCATGATAGAAAATGAATTTGAAAGGAAGATGAATCGAAAATCAATCTAGAAAAACAAGATGAATCGAAAACCTAGCTCAAGTTAGAGCTTACTTATGAAACCAACTAGGAGAGGATCGTATCGTCCTCCTCCTTGTCCTCTCGACAGTGCTTCGTTAGTGCTCCTCCCTCTCTTCCTCTTAACCTCTTGACCCCAGTCCTTGGGTAGTGGTGGTAGTAGAAATGGTACAAAATGAATGGGTAGGGGCTATTTATAGGCTTTAGAAAACCACTAACCATGATTAGTAAGCCATGGTTTAACTCATAACCACAATTAGAGGCCCATGATTTTGGTATCTGAAACTTAGGGCTTAAGTTAAAATCTTCTAGATTCGCTAATGATACTTAATTAACGCTAATCACGATTAATTTTCACTAATCGTTATTTAATTTTCACAATCACCCTATCTTTTTGCTGAGCTTTGATTGGTGTTTGCTAATTATCATTGACAGTTCTTAATTCGTCATTAGTTTCTTTAATCTCATTTGATTAGTCTTTATGTCAATCATTGAGAGTTAATGACATATTAAGCCTCCTTACTTCTCTTTCTTCCAAAAATCATAACAATTCAAAACTAAGTCTGATTCACCCAAAACAAATTCCTTTGGTTTCCTCTTGATGAGTCAGAACTTATGATATAGGATCTGAGAGAGATCAAGTTCAAGGCTTTACAATTATAATAACTTTAAAGGAAGTCTCGTCCTCGATACTTGAAGTGCATGCATAACAACATTAAAGAGGATTGAAAGCATAACAACCTTAAAGAGAATGAACATCATTTCATTTATAATGAAGATATACACAAAATAAAGTTTTATCATTCAAACAAATATGAGTATTTCACTCGCGTATCAACCTCAGGTTCCCACCTGGCTTCTTCAAACTCTTGGTCAGCCACGATACTTTAACTAGAGGTCCCTCTTTATTCACCAACTTATTGATATCCTTATCTAGTATTTGCACAGGTACTTCTAATTATGTCAAGTCTGAATCAACATGCAGATCATCATAGCTTATCTTATGCTCATGATCCTTGATGTACTTTCTCATATTTGATACATGAAAAATTATTGCCAAAAGATGTGGAGGAAATGCATGTCTATCAACTTTCCCAATTCGTTGAATAATCTCAAAGGGACCCACAAACACGGATGCCAACTTCCCACGTAAGGAAAACCTATGAACGCCCTTCATAGGTGATACTTTGAGGAATACAAAGTCCCCTACCTCAAACTCAAGATCTTTTCACATGGTATCACTATAGCTTTTCTGACGACTCTGAGTAGTTATTAACCTTTTTTGAGCAAGCTCTACAGCTTCTCGTGTCTCCTAGAGTCTATCTAAATCATAAAGGTTCTTTATCCTGACCTCTTGCCAACATAGAGGAGTATTACACCTACATTGATATAGTGCTTCAAATGATGACATGCCAATACTTGCATGGTAACTATTATTGTTAGTGAATTCTGCAAGAGGCAAATGTTTTATCCATGATCCCTTCCATTCTAAGGCACATGCTCGTAGTGTATTCTCTAGTGTCTGAATCTTTCGTTCTGATTGATCATCAGTTTGCGGACCATATGATGTGCTCAAGCATAGTTGTGTGCCTAAGTCTTTCTTGAAGTTCTCCTAGTAATGTGAGGTGAATCGTGAATCTCGATCAAAGACTACCTCTTTTGGGATACCATGGAGATGGATCACATGTGTAATATATAACTCTGCAAGCTTGTATGGAGTGGAAGATAATATTATTGGAATAAAGTGTGTTACCTTAGTTAGACAATCTATTATGACCCGTATATTATCTTTACCAGCGATAGTCTGAGGTAAGCCAGTAACGAAGTCCATGGAAATGCTTTTCCATTTCCATTATGGGATAGGGAGAGGTGGCAACAATCCTGGTGGCTTTTGGTGTGAAGCCTTTTCTTGTTGGCAAGTGAAACACGAATTCACAAACCTAGCAACATCCTTCTTCATTCCCGACCATCAAAAGTGTGAATGAAGATCCTTATACATCTTCGTAATTCATGGTTGAATAGATAATATAGAGAATGGGCTTTACGTAAGATGTCTTTCCACAATTTGAATGTGTTTGGTACACAAACTCGGTGATGGTTATACAATAATCCATCTTGTATATGGAACCCATCTATCTTATTTTTCTCAAGTTGTTGTCTCAAGTCTTTAAGGACTGGATCATCCACCTGTCCTTTCTTTATTCTATCCTAGATCTCTAGTTTGTTTCGACGAGGAATAGTTATGGTATCAACACTACTATCAAATGGTTTCCATTCACTCAACATTGATAGTAAATCCTAGAAGGGGATAACACTCACCAACCAATGTGAATAATTTCTTCTGCTATGAACATTTGCTACGAAGTTCGCCTTACCTGGGTGGTAGGAGATGGTGCAATAATAATACATCAACAGCTCCAAACACTATCTTTCTCTCATATTGAACTCTTCTAGTCAAACAGATATTTCAAGCTTTTATGATCGGTGAAGATTTCAAAAGTAATACCATAGAGGTAGTGTCTCCATATCTTTAAAGCGAAGACCACGGCAACTAGTTCTAGGTCATGTTTTCGGCAGTTCCTCTCATGTATCCTAAGTTGTCGTGATGCATAAGTAACTATCATGCCATGTTGCATAAGAACTTGCCCAAGTCCTTCTTTAGATGCATTAGTGTACACTTTAAAGCCTTCAGCCCCAGAGGGTAGAGTAAGGGTAGTTGCAGATGTTATGCAGTATTTCGGTGTCTGAAAACTAGTTTCGCATGCATCAGACCATATGAATGAGACTTCCTTCTGAGTCAGCCTAGTCATTGGAAATGCTATTCGTAAAAATTTCTTCACAAATCTTCTATAATACCCAACTAGATTAAGAGAAGATCATATTTCTGTGACAGACATCGGGCATTCCCAACTCATAACTGCACTAACCTTCTTAGGATCCACTGATATACCTTCCCTAGAAATAACATGGGAAAAGAAGGATACTTCAGATAGCCAGAAGTCACGTTTATTATATTTAGCATATAATTGGTCTTCCTTAGTGTTTCAAGTATCTGGAGGAGATGGTGTTCATTATGGTACTTATCCTTGGAGTAAATAAGTGTGTCATCAATGAAGACTACTACAATGTGATCTATCAATTCCCTGAACACTTTGTTCATGAGATCCATGAAGGTTGTTGGGGCATTTGTCAGTCCAAAAGGCATAACTAAAAATTCATAATGTATGTATCTAGTTCAAAAAGTTGTCGTGGGAATATTCATGTCCATAACTTTCAACTGATCGTATCCAGTTCTTAAATCAATCTTGGAATGCATAGCAGAACTCTACAACTAGTCAAAGAGATCATCAATTTTTGGAAGAGAATACTTGTTCTTTATTGTCCTCTTGTTTAGTTATCTATAGTCAATGCACAACCGCATTGACCCATCCTTCTTCCCTACAATGAAAAGAAGTACACCCCATGGTGAAGTACTAGGAAGAATGAAGTCTTTGTCTAACAGTTGTTATAATTGTATATTTAACTCTCATAACTCAGCCGGTGCCATCCTATATGGAGGGATAGAGATAGGTGATAGCAAGGATCCTGCGAAGGTCTTGTCAATCAACAAGGTGGATCAACAGTCGTCGAAGCGACTGCTCACGAGAATCATGCTAATCAACAAGTACCCTCAACATATGAATAATCAATGAATGACAAAAATGTGAAGTAAAATTTATTTTACTCTACAAATAAATGTGTATAATGTGTAAGCATGTAGAGATCGAACCACTAGAGCAAACAAGGTAGACTAATAATTATTTCTAATCAACATGAATTATGTACACAAGTCCTTTTAGTCTTTTTGAGTGGATTTTTGGTTTTAAAATTCTTACTACATTTTTATTTCATATTTTTTACTTTTAAATTTTAAATTTTTTGATTTTAATTCCTTTTTAATTTAATATAATATTATATATAAGAGTATATAAATATATATAATATGAGGTTTGTATATGTAATATATAATAAATATACACAAATCAGAAAATATTAATAAGTATATCTTTTTATGCATTATATTTTTTGGTGTTTTTAAATATTTTATAATATATTTATAATAATTAGTAATTATATAATATATATATGTATTTATGCAATATAGGGTATTATATTATAAATATAATTAAAAAATTTTTGTAAAATTGAATGTTTTGTTTTTCCATATTTTATAATGTTTTTTTATTTTATAGGTATTTTTGTTAGTTTTTATATATTTTTAAAGTCAAAAATATCCAAAAATAATGATTAAATTGTGAAATCCCGTATTTTCTTTTTCTAAAATTTGGAATATTTTTGACATCCAAAAAATTCAAATAATCACGTCGTTGCGCAGATCTCGTCGAGACTTCCAACGAGCCCAAGAACACCCAATTCCGATATTCCTAGCTCAAGTTATCGATGTTTTAAGTATAATAGTTGGGACACATATATGGATCCGAATCATATCCGAAATTGCACCCATTTTCACCCCTCTCTCTCTCTATAAATAGAAGGTGATGGGCTACTCTCTCAAAGCCCTAGCCACCACCATCCTTCCCTCTCATTGGAGCACCACTACCTTGGCCGGATTTGGTCGTCGGAGGACCGTCGTCGACGTCGGAGAAGGAGCTCTGATCGAAGATCCGCGGCCACCATCACGTAGGAAAGCTCGAGGTCACCTTCGTACACGCATTCGCGCTACAATAGAGAGACGGAAATATCATTCCGTCTGAGCGGAGATCCCGAGGGAACATCCTCGGAGATAACGATAAATACCCCCCTTTTGTTGTTGGTTTCACACGATCTTCGATCCCGTTTTTTTTACATAATTAGGAGCCTGTGAATTTTCGTAGTATGATTTATAGATCATTGTGTTGACATATCACGTGATGCAGTTTTTGCTGACTTCGCTAACTTGATACTTAATAACAAATCATAGATCAATGGTACTTGTAAATTCTGGTTTCAGAAACAGCAAGGTAGACCATGTTCATCTAGGAATATTGTTGTAAAAAAAAAGTTTTCGTTGAACGTTCTTTTCCCCTTTTCAAGTGGTGTGTGAGATCAGGGATTAAACCTCAAATGTACATATGAAAATGGGTAATGATGGTGTTGGTTTGAGATACTATCTATATTAGAAGTCAGGCATAGTGAGATAACATACTCGGAATTAACATGTGCATATCTACATTAGAGTTGCATGAATTTCCTTTTCACGTGCAAGAGAGGAAGATGTCGGGATATCATATAACCTGGACCGAATTAATCACCAACGATATACCATTCCTTGATGGATAGAGGCAGTTACAGGAAATGTATACGAACAAAAACAGAGAATGGGAAGAGTATGTAACGTTAGACTTAGTTACCTTCATTATATTATTGCTAATAAAGTTGCATGTGTTGCAATGATTTCAATTATTTTAATGCACAACCAGCACCCTAATGCTTTTATAATAACGAGAGTATTTCCGTTATGGGGATGCGAAGAATATGCAAGTGTGTCTGCAATTCTTATTACGTCTATAATTGCCACATTGACTGTTTATACAATCGTCGTAAGTATACGTGTTAGACCTTGTTATGTCTTTGCAAAACAATTTGGAAGCTGTTGGTCAGATCATTCTAGCTTACGCGATACCTCTGATGGGTATTATCTACAATTTCCAATATTGTATGTACGGTCAAGAATGCATGTATTAGCATTCCTCTATATAGTGATAGACACAGATATTAGTATGCACTAGACAAAGAATGTTATTAAAATAATTAGTGATGGAAAGATTGATGGTGGATCATAAATACTTAAATGTAAAAGTTAGAGTTACATTGAAGCCACGACAAAAAAAGGGGAGATTTACAAATTGCATGTACTCCTACATAAAGAATAAAGATTTTATGAGTTACCACCTATGGAGCAACTATACTTTCAGAATAACTTTTTGGATACCTCCACAGGAGTCAATTGTAGAGTAAAACTGAACTAATTAGATATTGTTAGTATATGCACTGTGTTTGGAAAAAAAATATGATTGGGTCACAATTATATAATGATCATCTGACCAAGCAAATTCAAAATGTTAATAGGTCGCTAGCATTAGTTTCTATTATTGATCCTTATAATCTCATGAGCGAAAATCTCATGGTGATTGGGTCATGGAGATAGGTTCCACACGGGATTGGACATGCACCCATGGGGCCTGGGTAGATTCCTTGAAGGTCACGACCCCAACGGACGAGTTGGGTGACGCGTTGCACCTAGCAGCCCGGTTGCATCCGTAGTCGCTCGACGGAGTTGGCAGGTGGTGTGGTTGGCGTTCTTGGTTTCTCACTTATACACGATTTTAAGACTCAAGTTAAAATTAGATGTGGCCGCATCGGATTTTACTTCGAGTATTATTTTGTTGAGAGGTGTTTCCGGGATAGGTTTGAAGTTGGAGAATTTGTGGTTTAGACCTTTTCCTTTTCTAGTTGGACAGAGATACTTGGAGATTTATCCAAGATGACAAACAAGTTCCCGCGTAGCGGAGGCCTGCGAGTCACGTACTTGTGTGTGCTAAAATAATACCAGAAATGATAAATGACCAGATGTCAGAAAATTTTTATACCATTTGGACTCTAACCAACTTGTCGAAATATCAAGATCATTGTGGTAGTACTTAAATGATTATTTTTATATATAAATAAAATCAATGTGATCGAATGTGAATTAGAATGACTTGGTGTTCTTTCTAAATTTTTTACAAAAGATGCATATGCCATTAAATAAAGTTGAGTATACATTCTTTTCTTACCCCTACATTGTCATTATAGTGTTTGTTTCATTACCGGGTAATCGTTCATAACGTTACCCTCGTGTGAACCCAACAGGTGTACCTGAATAGCAGCCGCCACAGTAGCGATCTCTTGAGGAGATCAGAACTTCCTACGTCAAATTGCTCCAGATAGGGTGCGTCCTATTTAGAGTAAATTATTTACTTCCGCATCATTTTATGTTATTATTGAGAGACGTTGTAGTGAGATACGTGGAGAGATTTTTCTACAAAATTTAAGATTTCAAGATGTATTTCTTCTATGGACATGGATTTGATGATCATTATCAATGAGAATGGATGGTGCATTTATTTTCCATTTCATATTATTCTCCTCTTGTTATTGTATTTCAAATGTTAATCTAATGTGCACAAGATGGTTTGTTGAGTATCATAGATCATGGGCGAAATTGGACTGTAGGTCCGACGCTCTCGTCTTGTCGGTTTCGGTAACCGGAGGGGCGGGGTGTCACATAAATGAATAGGATGAATTGTTTTATAATTTAAAATACTAAATATAGTTAAAATTTCCCAAAATCAATTTTGGTAGATAATACATAATAAAAAGAAAATTCAGAGATAGAGATAATCTATGGGAATTTTAGAAGAATTTTCATAATTTCATAAAGATTCTGGATATTTTAAATTTTTTATCATTTTATTTTGCATTTTTAGGTATTTTTGGTCTAGATTTAATATATACTATAAGAAATATATTTTTTAGATTTTTTTTTGAAAAAACTTTATAATTTTTAAGGATTTTTAAAGTAAACAGGGATAAAAAGTGCTCTTTTTAACTTTTAGTAAATAGAAAAAGTGCATAAAATGCAAAACTAAATATTTGTCTTGAAATATCATGCATCCATGTACCTTGTCCTATTTTTGCATAATTTTGGAGCACAGACGGTATTTTAAAGGAATAGATAACAAGCACAAAAATATTTAAACTAATAGGTCATATTTACAACAAAAATAAATGGCAAAGGGTCACATGCAAATTTCCCAAAAATTTACAACTGATATTTAACTTTTATTGACTAATTTACTATTTATAAAAACAAGAGGTGTACCCTAGCAATTTACCCACCTCACGTGGCCGCCCACTTGAGGTGAGTTAGCATAGACTAGAATGCAAATTACCTAAAGCATGGGGGCCTTGTTGCAATTATTATAATATTTTTACAACTTCAAAAATTATTTACAAGAAATAAAATAAACTATACAAAAGCGTAGGGGTATGATAGAAATTTACCCCATTCATCGGTAAAATGAGCGGTTGTGGTGGTGCCATGTAGGCACCACTTAATCAGATCGTGCGACTCAGACCTGCATCGCTTCGTATTGGATTGGACAATTTGGATTAGACCTAGCACTGCACCTCGATCGGACGGTGGAGAAGCTGTCTGGAAGAACGGGGAAGATCACTTCTCTGTTAGACTTCGATCTTCAAATACCATGAGCTCCTCCATCAATCCGCTTCACCAACGAGCCCAGAAGATTTCTAGGCTCCTCCTACGCCTTCTGCTATCGGCCAATGGTGTTCAGATGAAACGATCCACCTCGACGGGAGCTCATCTCAACATCCATTCACATTATTACCCAACAACAGTTATAGACAACCTGCATGATATACCATTCACATAAAAAGAAATATAGGAAAATTTAAACTTCCGTTGATAACTAGATGTCCATAGAAGGATAATAATAAAACCTTAGTGTCTCTTTATTACATCATAATAGATGAAGCAGAGGAAAATAAAACAACTACAGTACTAAGCCACAACCTCAACAATGTCCTACAGATGCACCACCTAAAATACGAGCCTCCGTCTCCTGTTCTGCACTTCCTGTTGGATTTTCAAAGAATGTAACTTATGAGTCAACTGACCCAGTAAGGATAAGGTAAATTATAAATCAAGAGATTATTGGTAGGTAATGCAATTGCAGTAACTGAACAAGTTTAGGAGATAACATTTTCAAAGCATATAGCGATATACAATTACTTATATTTTAAGCCTTTAACACATATGCAATCAAAATCCATTTCTTTGATACATCTTAACCCATATTTTTATTTACTTATCCCGGACTCGCCTGTCAAAGGAGAAAGCCTGCACTAGGAATGAAGTCTGCAACACATCATTCAGAGTGCAACCTAAAACCTGTGCACAGGCGTGATCCTTCAGCTAGTCTAGTTGGTAGTACTCTGACACTCGAGACGGGCATACCTGCCCAATGAGTCGCAACTCTGTCAATCGAGTCTGCCGGAGGAGTCTCGCTCGCTCCCTAAAACAAATGCCACCAAAAACGGATCCGTACGGTGCAATGCACGTGTGCATACACCTCAATTCCACCAGAGTACCTACCACCACTCCATTCTATGATGCCCCTCGAATGGGGATGACTCACTGTTGGCTCAGCCGGACTACAAGGGTGTGCACCCACTTGTAGTATTCATATTTCATGCATGCATACTGGTACTTTTTTTAGAAGTAAACAACTTGGTTCTCAATAAATAAAAATCATTGATTCAATATAACAAGGACTTAATTCACCGTTCACAGTCCATCTCGTTGGTATTTTCTTCCAAACATAGGCAAGTATATATGCCATATCTAAACACAAGATTACTTCTCCCATCCAGTCATTGGATTAGATCACTGAGTACCTTATCATCTGATATCAATAGCCTGTTGATATCTGTGAAACTCCTCACTGATTTATTTAGGCTATCCCCATCTAATATCCATACAGAGCATATGTATATGCCAACTATCACCCGTGTAGGAGAGAGGATTTGCTACGAACAATAAATATAATACTGACCATAGATTGTTGTGATATGTACCATAGAATATCCATAATAATACACGTCAGGCTATACTCGGCCAAAAGGTGGAGACAATCACCTAGTACATAAATATACATGACCTTAATTATACTATTTAGTCCTTAAATACACAATTCTATGTTGTACACATAGATTATCCTAAGACTTTACCATGATCACCTATTATACGATTGATGGTCTTTTGAAGTTATAACGAGTGATCGTATCATAACTGGTGGGCATTGTATGATTAAAAGGTTAAACATAACATTCGAACCTACTTCATGAATATATGTCAAGTGAATTGGACATAATACAATACATCCATACTTTGACTATTATAGGAGTACTACCAGTTTCTTGCTATCACCATTATAAGCATACAAAGAGATAGAGATAGAGAGAGAGATATTTCCACCCTATATTCTCTCTTGTATAATAGCATTTTCGTATTAATTTATTTTCTAATATTTAACTATAGGAATAATTTACTCATATTAAGTTTCATAATTCATATAGGTGTTTAACACATTTATGTGAGTAGTTGAATATATAACCTCTTTGAACTAAAAAGTAGGATTTTTGAGTCACATAATCCAGGATCTCGTTGAGATAGTTGTTACACCCTTCCTAATATAACTTTTCAACAAAAAAAATAAAACTATGGATAAAACTCATCTTTCCATCCTATATATAAAAACCATGTATGAAGAACATGGATAATATTAGCAACATGTAACATCTAATTCGAAATCATTACTCCTGTAATGTCACTATTCAATTAATCTTCCATACTTACATGTATACGTGTGTACAACATACATCTAAGGGAAAACATGGTTTCAAATGAAGGACTCATAGCTCAAACCCATATCAAAGAATCTGTATAGAATCATATTTTATTATCAACGAATCATCAAGTTAATCTGAAACGAGAAGAATACCGATAATAATTTAAAAAAAATTCATCAATAGACTACTTTAATCACAAGATCGATGGATATTTTTTTTTACAAGTAACAAGATTGTACCAAACAGCAAAAGAAGATCCGGGTGGAGCCGAATCAAAGCGAATAATCATCCACCGAAACAACATCCTCCATAATTGCAAAAAGAACGATTGAAGGGAGGGTGTTTGAGATCCGTTACCTATGATAGCGTATGTCTCTGATTCGCGTGCTTGATCGCTCGATCAAGAGTCCGATGAGAGAAGTGCCTTTCCCTTCCGATGGCGCTCCTCCTTTTCCTTTTGTCGCAAATCTACGGAGCTTGCACCGTTCTCCCTTTGGTTCTCTAGAGGAGGAGAGGGAAATGAGATAAGAAAATGACTTGGGGAGGAAGAAAAATGATGGATTAGGGTTTGGAAAGGAGTAGCAATGAGGAGAGATGAAGGGTGGGGGTATTAATATAGTTTTGGATTAAAACCCTAGTTTTAGGATCCCTAAAATAGCCTTAATTCGTAATTAACTTATCTAATCCCGTAACCATTAATCCCCTCAAAATCCATGACCCCGCTTCACCAAAATAGGCATATCTTCCACATCCGAACTCGGAATTACGCATTTTTGAACTTGTTGGAAAGCTTGAGACGAGACGCTTCTTTTGAGTATAATATTAAATAGGTTTTAAAACTTCAGGAAAATCGAAAATTGCGGGGTGTTACATCATAACAACCTTAAAAATAGTCTTGTCCCCGAGACGTAGGATGCAAAAGGTGTAATCATAACAACCTTAAAAGGTTGGATCCTATCGAGTAAAAGATAACAACCTTAAAAAGATAAAAGTAGCTTATAGATTACCTTCAAAAAGGTATGGGTAGTCACGCCGCATATTCGTCTCGGGTTCTCAGGTGGCCTCCTTATCGTTGTGTCGTTGCCAAAGGATCTTCACCAAAGGTATCTCCTTATGCCTCAACTTCTTCACTGAACGATCGATGATCCGAACTGGTTCCTCCTTATAACTCAGATCAGTGTCCACATGAAGGTCATCATAACAAATCACATGCGATGGATCATGCACATATTTTCTCAAGTTGGAGATATGAAAAACATAATGCACACCAGTAAGGTGAGGAAGAAGAGCAATCATGTATGCAACTTTACTAATCTTGTCGAGAATCTTGAACGGTCCGACAAATCGGGGTGGTAACTTTCCCTTCACTCCAAATCGTTGAACTCCCTTCATGGGAGAAACTCTCAAGAAGACAAAATCTCCAACTTCAAAGCTAAGATCAGTGCGTCATCTATCGTTATAACTCTTTTGCCGACTCTGTGCAGTAAGCAATTTCTTCCGAGCTATCTTGATTGCCTTAGCAGTCTCCTCCAAGTACTCTACCTTATGTAAAAGGTTATGTCCAACCTCCTGCCAACTTAGAGGTGTAGAACACTGCCTTCTATACAATGCTTCAAAATGAGCCATGCCTATGCTGGCATGGTAATTGTTATTGTATGTAAACTCTGCTAATGGTAAATGGTCCTTCCACGACCCTTTCCACTCCAGCACGCATGCTCGAAGAAGATCCTCTAATGTCTGAATCATCCTCTCAGATTGTCCATCAGTCTGTGGATGATAAGCAGAACTAAGACATAGTTGCACTTCTAAAGAACTCATGAATTCTCTCCAGTAGTGAGAGGTGAACCTTGGATCACGATCAGATACAATCTGCTTCGGCAACCCATGAAGTCTGGCAATCTCCTTAATAAAGATCACTGCAAGCTGTAAGGGAGTGCATGCCATACTCACGGGTATGAAATGTGCTGACTTAGTAAGCCTATCCACCACGACGTAGATGGCATCATGACTACCGGTGGTCTTAGAAAGTCCCGTCACAAAGTCCATAGATATACCCTCCCACTTCCACTCAGGAATAGGAAGGGATTGCAAAAGTCCAGGTGGCCTCTTATGCTCAACCTTAATCTGTTGACACGTCAAGCATTTTTCCACGAACTTGGCCACATCCCTTCTCATTTGCTTCCACCAGAAGTTCTTTTTCAAATCCTTATACATCTTGGTACCACCAGGATATATCGACAAACGTGAACTATGTGCCTCACGCATGATCTCTTCCCTCAATTGTATATCTGCTGGGACACACAATCGATTCCCATTTCGTAGCACACCATCTTGATAAGAAGCCAACTAAGGTTCCTGCAATAGCCTTCTCTTTGAGTCTCTGCCTACTCAGGTCTACATGTTGCCCCTGGATGATTCGCTCAACTAACTCTGGACGTGAAGGGGATGGAACTATGACTGTTTCTCTACTACTCTGAAATGGATGCCAATCACTGAAAGCTGCAAGAAGATCCCATGCTTTAATCTGAGGATTGGATTCACTTGAATGAGGCCTACGACTAAGGGCATCACCGACCACATTTGCCTTACCAGGATGGTAAGAGATGGTGCACTCGTAGTCCTTTAAAAGCTCTAGCCGTCTCCTTTTCTCATGTTAAGCTCCTTCTGATCAAAAAGATGCTTGAGACTCTTGTGATCTGTGAAGATTTCGAAAGCAACACCATAAAGATAATGTCTCCACATTTTAAGAGCAAAGACAACTGCTGCCAGTTTCATATCATGGGTTGGGTAATTTTTCTCATGTGGCTTCAACTGTCTAGATCCATATGCAACAACCTTACCATGTTGCATCAAAACTGCACCCAGACCCTCCTTTGATGCATCAGTGTAAACTGTGAATCCGTCTGGACCCGACGGAATTGTCAAGATGGGAGTTGTAGTGAGCCTTTCCTTCAGTGTTTGGAATCTATTCTCACACTCTTCTGACCAAGCATATGGCATCTCCTTCTTGGTTAGTTGGGTGAGGGGAAGAGCAATCTGAGAAAAGCCCTTCACAAACCGTCTGTAATAACCGACTAAGCCAAGAAAGCTTCGGATCTCAGACGCATTCTTCGGTCATTCCCAACTAAGGACTGCTTCGATTTTTATAGGATCCACTGACACTCCTGCACCTGAGATAACATGGCCTAAGAATGATACTTCTTGAAGCCAGAACTCACACTTACTAAACTTCGCATATAGTTTGTGCCTCCGTAAGGTCTCCAGCACTCTCTGTAAGTGAGTGTGATGTTCCTTCTCATCTCGAGAGTATATAAGGACATCATCAATGAAAACCACGACAAAGCTATCGAGGAAAGGCTGAAACACCCGATTCATCATGTCCATGAATGCTGCTGGGGCATTTGTCAAGCCAAAGGGCATTACCACGAACTCGTAGTGACCATATCTAGTTCTGAATGCGGACTTAGGTATATCCACATCTCGAATACGTAGCTGGTGATAGCCAGACCGTAGATCAATTTTGGAGAATATGGATGACCCTTGTAGATGATCAAAGAGATCAATAATGCGCGGCAAAGGGTAACGGTTCTTGATTGTTACTTTATTCAACTGTCGATAATCTATACACATGCGCATAGATCCATCCTTCTTATTAACAAAAAGGACAGGTGCTCCCCATGGAGATGTACTAGGACGTATGAAACCCTTCTCCAATAGTTCTTGTAACTACACCTTGAGTTCCTTCAGTTCAGCTGGTGCCATTCTGTATGGTATCATAGATATTGGTTGATTTCCCGGAATGATAGAAATCTCAAAGTCCACCTCACGAGGTGGGGGAAGCCCAGGCAAATCTGCAGGAAATACATCCGAAAAGTTCTTTACTATTTCAACATCCTCTATTCCTTCCATAGGGGTTTGATTCCCAATGATATGAGCAATAAATCCTTCGCATCCTTGAGATAGCAGGCGATGAGCTTGTAATGTTGATATGCAGGTTACGCCTCTCGATGAGGGGCTCCCATCAAATACAAATTCTTGTAGTTTAGGAATCCTGAAAGTAATCTATTTCTGGAAACAGTCTAAACATGCATGGTGATTCTCGAGCCAATCCATACCGAGAATAACATCAAAATCCTCCATCTGAATGAGCAGCAAGTGCGCCTCAAGCATATAACCTCCAATATAAACTGGGCAATTGGGAAATACCCGATGGACAACAAACACCTGACCCCCAAGTCCCTTAATAAGATAAGGGTCTGGAACTATGGTAGGCTCTCGGCCTAAGGTATCCGTAAAACTCCAAGACACGAAAGAATGAGATGCACCCGAGTCAAAAAGACCATGAGCTGTAAAGTCTCCTATTGAAATCATACCTCGCACTACTGATCCTGAAGCATGTGCTTGCCCATTAGTGATGGAATTGAGTTGTCCTTCTCTTCGTGGCCCATTGGAACCTATCGTACTTCGAGTCTGGTTGGGATGCTCCCCGCCACCACGGGAGGTAGAACCACGTCCCTAGTGCTGCGAACGTCTCCCCCCCCCCCCCCCGTACAGTACCTCGCATCTGTGAAGCTCCCAGCGGACAGCTGGACCTGATGTGCCCCTCCTGATTGCATCGGTAGCAAATACGTGCATCTGTCATGGTATTCACCGCTGGATGTGCTGGTCGCGACGGCTCAGAAAGTGCTTGCCCCAAGGTAGGAGCTCCTCCATGTGTGGACCTAGTAGACATGCCAGGTCGGTAGGGGTGGAGACGTTGTCCTCTCCGTGCCATTGATCGATCATTACGAGTAGTCCTCCCATAATAGTTTGGTCCTCCTAGTCTGGTTTGCACTGACCTGCCTTCACGCAAGTCCTCCTCCACTCGGGATGCAGCATCAACCACTTCCTTCATAGTAATCAATCTAAGGGTTACTAGCCTCTCGCGAATTTCCTTACAAAGACCTCAAAAGAACTTGAATGCTTTGTCGGCCTCAGTTGGTACAGTGCTAGCAGCATACTTCAACAACTCCGTGAACCTGTTCGGATAAGCAGTCACGGTCATGTTCCCTTGCTCGAGTAGTGTAAACTCCACGCGGCGCTTCTCTAGCCAGTATTCCGGATAGAAATGCTCCCGGAACGCCTCAGTAAATTTCTCCCAAGTAACTGGCGTTGCAATCTGCGGCTCCATAGAACTCCACCATTCCTCAGCATAGCCCGCTAAGGAGTAAGTGGCAAGGGTAACCTTCTCCTCATCTGGTACATGTAATGTATGGAATACCTTTTCCACACGCTTCAGCCATCTCTCTGCCACATCTGAGCTTGTATTGCCCAGAAATTCCGGAACTTTCTCCTTGTGATATTTTGAAAATATATCCTCTTGTCGCGGTGGTAGCGGCGAGGGGGAGGAGGAGGAGGTGGTGGCGGTGGTGGATCCCCATCTCCCCCACCCATTCCGAACCCGCCTTCGGATGCAGATCTCGACAATCGCTCCTCCAGCATAAGTTGTCTCTGCTGCACATCCTGCAGCATCGCCATCATCGCAGTGAACTGCTGCGCAGTCTGATCCCTACGAGGCGGCATGATCTGCAAGTGTAGAAATAAAAAGGAAATTGCAATTAGATCCTAGAGTAGTGGTCACTAGTCAACCTTGATCAATACATTTTTTGTTGAAAGTAGGCAGAAGACTACTTGTCTAATGTACGATGGTATTTCTCCTACCATACAGTTGCCTATGACTGATGGGGTAATTGGGCTCTGATACCAAATGAAACGCTCCACCTCGACGGGAGCGCATCTCAACACCCATTCACATTATTACCCAACAACAGTTATAGACAACCTGCATGATATACCATTCATATAAAAAGAAATATAGGAAAAATTAAACTTCCGTTGATAACTAGATGTCCACAGAAGGATAACAATAAAACCTTAGTGTCTCTTTATTACATCATAAAAGATGAAGCAGAGGAAAATAAAACAACTACAGTACTAAGCTACAACCTCAACAATGTCCTACAGATGCACCACCTAAAATATGAGCCTCCGTCTCATGTTCTGCACTTCCTGTTGGATTTCCAAAGAATGTAACTTATGAGTCAACTGACCCAGTAAGGATAAGGTAAATTATAAATCAAGAGATTATAGGTAGGTAATGCAATTGCAGTAACTGAACAAGTTTAGGAGAGGACATTTTCAAAGCATATAGCGATATACAATTACTTATATTTTAAGCCTTTAACACATATGCAATCAAAATCCATTTCTTTGATACATCTTAATCCATATTTTTATTTACTTATCCCGGACTCGCCTGTCAAAGGAGAAAGCCTGCACTAGGAATGAAGTCTGCAACACATCATTCAGAGTGCAACCTAAAACCTGTGCACATGCGTGATCCTTCAGCTAGTCTAGTTGGTAGTACTCTGACACTCGAGACGGGCATACCTGCCCAATGAGTCGCAACTCTGTCAATCGAGTCTGTCGGAGGAGTCTCGCTCGCTCCCTAAAACAAATGCCACCAAAAACGGATCCGTACGGTGCAATGCACGCGTGCATACACCTCAATTCCACCAGAGTACCTACCACCACCCCATTCTATGATGCCCCTCGAATGGGGATGACTCACTGTTGGCTCAGCCGGACTACAAGTGTGTGCACCCACTTGTAGTTTTTATATTTCATGCATGCATACTGGTACTTTCTTTAGAAGTAAACGACTTGGTTCTCAATAAATAAAAATCATTGATCCAATATAACAAGGACATTTAATTCACCGTTCACAGTTCATCTCGTTGGTATTTTCTTCCAAACATAGGCAAGTATATAAGCCATATCTAAACACGAGATTACTTCTCCCATCCAGTCATTAGATTAGATCACTGAGTACCTTATTATCTGATATCAATAGCTTGTTGATATCTGTGAAACTCCTCACTGATTTATTTAGGCTATCCCCATCTAATATCCATACAGAGCATATGTATATGCCAACTATATCCCGTGTAGGAGAGAGGATTTGCTACGAACAATAAATATAATACTGACCATAGATTGTTGTGATATGTACCATAGAATATCCATAATAATACACATGTCAGGCTATACTCGGCCAAAAGGTGGAAACAATCACCTAGTACATAAATATACATGACCTTAATTATACTATTTAGTCCTTAAATACACAATTCTATGTTGTACACATAGATTATCCTAAGACTTTACCATGATCACCCATTATACGATTGATGGTCCTTTGAAGTTATAACGAGTGATAGTATCATAACTGGTGGGCATTGTATGATTAAAAGGTTAAACATAACATTCGAACCTACTTCATGAATATATGTCAAGTGAATTGGACATATACAATACATCCATACTTTGACTATTATAGGAGTACTACCAGTTTCTTGCTATCACCGTTATAAGCATACAAAGAGATAGAGATAGAGAGAGAGATATTTCCACCCTATATTCTCTCTTGTATAATAGCATTTTCGTATTAATTTATTTTCTAATATTTAACTATAGGAATAATTTACTCATATTAAGTTTCATAATTCATATAGGTGTTTAACACATTTATGTGAGTAGTTGAATATATAACCTCTTTGAACTAAAAAGTAGGATTTTTGAGTCACATAATCCAGGATCTCGTTGAGATAGTTGTTGCACCCTTCCTAATATAACTTTTCAAAAAAAATTAAAACTATGGACAAAACTCATCTTTCCATCCTATAAATAAAAACCATGTATGAAGAACATGGATAATATTAGCAACATGTAACATCTAATTCGAAATCATTACTCCTGTAATGTCACTATTCAATTAATCTTCCATACTTACATGTATACGTGTGTACAACATACATCTAAGGGAAAACATGGTTTCAAGTGAAGGACTCATACCGTCAAACCCATATCAAAGAATCTGTATAGACTCACATTTTATTATCAATGAATCATCAAGTTAATCTGAAACGAGAAGAATACCGATAACAATATTAAAAAAAATATTCATCAATAGACTAATTTAATCACAAGAAGATGGATGGACGTTTTTTTTACGAGTAACAAGATTGTACCAACAGCAAAAGAAGATCCGGGTGGAGCCGAATCAAAGCGAATAATCATCCACCGAAACAACATCCTCCATAATCGCAAAAAGAACGATTGAAGGGAGGGGGTTGAGATCCGTTACCTATGATAGCATACGTCTCTGATTCACGTGCTTGATCGCTCGATCAAGAGTCCGATGAGAGAAGTGCCTTTCCCTTCCGATGGTGCTCTTCCTTTTCCTGTTGTCGCAAATCTACGGAGCTTGCACCGTTCTCCCTTTGGTTCTCTAGAGGAGGAGAGGGAAATGAGATAAGAGAATGACTTGGGGAGGAAGAAAAATGATGGATTAGGGTTTGGAAAGGAGTAGGAATGAGGGAAGATGAGGGGTGGGGGTATTAATATAGTTTGGGATTAAAACCCTAGTTTTAGGATCCCTAAAATAGCCTTAATTCGTAATTAACTTATCTAATCCCGTAACCATTAATCCCCTTAATATCCATGACCCCTCTTCACCAAAACAGGCATATCTTCCACATCCGAACTTGAAATTACGCATTTTTGGACTTGTTGGAAAGCTTGCGACGAGACGCTTCTTTTGAGTATAATATTGAATAGGTTTTAAAACTTCAGGAAAATCAAACATTGCTGGGTGTTACATCAGATCTCAACACTAGGGATTTGGAGGTCTTCCTCACTCAAACAACCTGGAGGTTCTGATGATCCTCGATGCTTCACTCCAGGGGCTTCTCTTGACCGTGTAACCTGCTCAATACAACATAGGTCTCGAGGTGATCCTCCTCGACCTAGACTGAAGTTTAAATGCATGGAAATGGATGGAATGCTGGTGGATCCAACGTACAACATAGATGGAACCATGATCCTCTAATATGTACAAGATCAGAGGGTGCAAGTGGGTATAGAAGATGAAAGAAGCGTCGAGGAAGGATGTGAGGGTGATAGGGGGATCGAACATGATCGGAAACACGATAGAACAGAGATAGAGGTGAGAGCTTCGACAATCGAAGAATTGAAATTACATCTAAGCTAGTTGTCTAATTACGAAATAAAAGGTAGGAATGTAAAAACTACGACTGAATCTACCTATAACGGGTAAAAGACAGCTCGTACCTAGGAAATACCAGGGAGCAGAGGCCTCATCGAAGCGAAGCCTTGGACCGCCTCCTCGTCCTCGAGTGATGCTCTCTCTATCACCGGGAAGACACACGCGCGAAGCAAGGGGATCTAGGGTTTGAAGAAGGATCAAATAGAGAAGGAAGACAAGGAGGGTTATTATAAACGAAGAGAAGGATCCCTATTGACTGGCGATTTACAAGAGTTTTGGGCTTTGTGCAATGGATCGAATGCTTAGGCATTAATCATGATGGAGTAAGGAAATGATTGCATGAAAAATAAGGAGAAAAGATGAGAGGGATCATCAAGGAAATTAGCGAGAAGATGGGGACTTAATCGGGTCTGATATGGCAGAGGTGCCAAGGGTGTAGTTGACGTGCCCCCATTGATCTAGCTGGACCATAAAAATACAGAACTATCTGAAAAATAAGAAATAATTAAAAATGAATTAATAAATGAATTAATTAAATAAAAGTTATAAAATAAAACTTGTTTATTATGTTTTTAGTATTTTAATATGATTTTTATTTATTTTCATGGATTAATGTATTGTGAGTTATTATTTACAAGCATAGTTATTGGTATATTTACCTATATTATGTGTATTTTATTTTGTATTTTAAGATTTTATTATTTTATACATTTATTTTATGTATTTATAACTTGTTTAGATATATAACAATGTATTTTTATTATATTTTTCTGATATTATTTTTATACTTAAATAGATAGATGTATTTATAATATAGGTAGAAGTATAGGTAGTGCATCTATATATTTTGTAGACTTATTTATTTTAATTTATTTTAATTATTTTATTTCATTCTAAACATGTACTTATACTATAAAAATATTTACAAAATTATAAAAATATAAAATAATGAAAAATATAAAGAACAAAAAAGAATATTTTATTCAGATATATTGTACAATAGGGGTCCAAAACCTAACTTTTACATCTTAACTCCAAATTAAATGAAACCACCTTCACTAAATAGCTAATTAAAATTTATATACAATTAAAGTCATTTTGATACATTTTCAATTTTTATGAAGAAGATATGCGTTTGAGAAGTTTGGTTTCCGTAGTTTTATTCTAAGCTTATAATGAACATTGTATATTATTTTTGTGTGAAATTAATTTTGTTTTTTGGTATTTTTATCTACAAATTTCATGTACAAATTTATAGATTCGAGGTATATATAATAAAGATAAAATAAGTCCTAAAATGAATTATTGAAGAATAAAATATGAGATTTTTAATGTTATTTCAGTACAATTTATCTACATATCTCCTCCTACTTTATTCCTTGTCGACTAAGTCATTATAATGACAGAGTCCCGGTGGACAGGGTCATTCAGTGTCCTTGACACTTCATTCTTTTTCTTTTCTTTATTCTTTTATTTTGGTAATAAAAACATTATTTATACAATATTTTGTACAATTTACAAAATGTTTATTTGGATAAACTAAAAATATATACATGCATTTAGCTAGAGAATGATGACCAAATGAAAGAATAAAGGTTATGAAATGGAGATTCGTCACCCCCCCCCAATACTTGTCTTTGCTAGTCCATAGCAAATACTTAGTCCTATAAGTGTAGAAAATGAAAATAAAGAAAAGAAAAATAAAGAAGTTGAAATGATTTTAACTTTCAAACTTGCCTTTACATAATCAAAGTTTGGAGCTCAGTCGGACCTATAGATTATTAGTTTGATCGAAACCTAATAATAGTCTCTGACCAAGCAGTAAATAAATGTCGAAGTAGAAATCGCTAAAGAGAGAGACAAATAATCAAACAAGAACAACACCAATGAAAAGATTGGTGTTTCACTACTTATTTATCCAAGTGAGTGTGCTTGGATTGAACACAAGGAGGAAAAAAATTGTGCTCGGTATTTTCGAGGAGAGAATTTATTTGTGTGATATTTTTTATCTCTTTCTTTTCTTCCTTAAAGAGAGAAAGCTCTTTTGTAATTTTAATTTTTAAACTTTTTATTTGATTGTAATTTACCAATTTTATTTTATTTTTCAAAGGAATATTTTTCAAACAAATTTATATACAATATAGTGGGTGAAAATAGGGTATATATATGTGATACTATATGGTATGTAAAACACCTCGAGTAATGGGCTTGAGATAAGAAATAATTCAAAACTCAAAACTTTAAAAAATCGAGAAATAAAAACTCAACAATAGAGCGATGAAAATCCGCAAAAAATACAATAAAATCATGCTAGGGTAGTTGGGAAACTATCCTAGAAAAATAAACTCAAAATATTGTTTGAAATCTGAAATAGATCCAAATGTACCCTACAATACAGGGGTACAAATGTAAGGAAGTATGAAGTAGTTCTGCAGTTTGGTCCCTATGCAGGGACTAAAATAAAAGAAAAATATCTCTAGATTCACTTAAGTCTCCTTACAAGGACCTAAATGTAATAATGGAATTGTATGGAAGCGCTCTGAAGATATGGAACTTCACGAGGCTACCTATGCAATAATCCACCATTTTGATGATGGGCGGCTACGATTAGAAGAGGCACATGAATCTGAGCCATCCACGATTAATACGTGTCGCAGGACTGCTGCTCTAGTTCTTGGAAGGAGTTCTTCCCTAAATTGCAACACAGGTGACGATAATTGCTTGACTGGCAATTCGCTTGTCAACGATTGATTGAAGGTGGGGCTGGAGAGGGTATGCCTCACCCTCTCGAGATCTCCTACTGAGAGAGAGAGAGATGTTGAGGACAAGGGAATGGTGGTATGGAAGAATTAAGAGGCCCGTCGATTAAGGTTTAGGTCCAGGAAAGAGCTTGTTGCTCCATTGCTCAATTGGCAAAAAAGATAGGATCCAGATGATGGATACTGAAGTTTAGTCTGCTCCAGATAATATTAGTACCTGCAATTGAAAACTAGTTCGCTCGATTCACAAAGAATCGACCAAGAAATTATTGTTGTAGTAGCAGGTAAAAATGGGTAACAAACAAGGGATTTCAGACTACAATTTGAACAAATCAAGATGGGATTAAGATCTGGTTTGAAGTGTGGTTCACAATAGAAGATTATATCTCGCTAATTGCATAACTAAGATTATTAATAGTGGCACAAGGATCGAGAACTGAAATTAAGAAATAAATGAAGTCACCGGGGAATGGAGGTGTAGGACCTCATGTTCTTGCTTGAGGGTCAATGTTGCTCGAGCTCTACGCGTCTAGATTGCATGATTCAAGGTGAAGTTCCGCCTTGGAACCACTCCTTGAAGATCCAACTTCCACACGTGATGACCCTTTGGTTTTGTCATCACCTTGAATGGCCGGAACGGAGGGAGGAAGTGGAGGTCTTGGTCAGTCTATTCTGGACTTAGGAGAATTCTTTCTGAAGCTAGAGGTTGTGATCAATAAATAGGTTGATCTAAAGGGAGTTTAGGTAGATCCAATGGTTGGAAAGCATTAGGGTCGTTAGGACAATTGAATGTAGGGTTTGGATCAAGTATTAGTGGTGAGATGCGATGGAAGTAATTGGCAGAAGAATTGTCGGTAGAACAAACTCACCCAACTTCTTCTAGAAGAAGACCCAGGTGCTGACACGTGTCAGCAACTGGTAGGGTGGAAAGAAAAAATAGTGTATAAATTAAATGTAAAATAACAAATGGCATAATTTTAAGAAGTTATAAATATAAAAAGTGTATATAATTAAATTAATTAATTAATTATATAAAATATTTCCATGAATAATAAATATTTGATAATACAAATAAATATATAGTATACTTATTAAATAATATTTTGATTTTTAGTCTAATAGTTTAATAAATACTATATTATTTTTATATTTTACTAATTATAGAAAAATAAATAATATACGTATGAATTTTTCTAAGTTTTAATAAATTAATTTACATATATATATATATGAATAAATACTGATATATAGGATATAATTCAATTTCATATATAAATTATGGTTTTTATTTAATTTAAATATTAAATAATGTATAAAAAATATAAAATAATTTAGGATAAAATGCAAAACCAAAAAAATAATTAAAATTTATGAAATCACTAAAACTATAATTAATATGTTCTGAATAAAATAAAAAAAACTTGGAAACCTAGTTGTCATTAGGTCCATAATCGACTTTTTGCGAATGGACTTCGATTTTAGTGAAATCACCCTAATTGATTAGAGAATATTATTTTATGAAATTTAAAGCCGGGTAGAGTAAAAGTGGAGTTTGTATGAAGAAGTTATGATGTTCAGATGTTGAGAAATTGACAATTTAAACGTTGGATTTCTTGTCATACGTACAAGATAATATTTTTAGCTTATCTTTATAATTTTATATACATTTTAAAAAATATATTGGAAAAGTGATTGGTGAAAAATATATACAATTAAATTAATTAAAAGCCAATGAAGTTCAGATAATTATTTGACGGATAACGAATGATGTGTAAAGTGAATAATTAATTCTTTTTGTGGTTTTCTTCCTTATTTTCCCATATTATTTGTTTATCGACCAATCCATGTTGACTTAGTCTCAGGGGTTAGGTTATATAAATATATTTTTCAGATATATTTATATTTTATAAGTCATATTGTACGTATATACATATCTACAATCTGCCATCTTTTTTATTTCTTTATTTTTTATTCTTTTATTTATTTACATGATTTGAATGCATAAAAATGCATGTTTATTCATGCATGATGTTTTGTTAAGAAATGTAAATTAATGAATATTTTCATGTATTTCTTAAGGGTTTTAATATAAAATGCAGAGAGAATGTTAATGAATCATGGATTCCTTAGAACCTTATTGTAAACTGAACTTGAAACACAACTGCCTTTAAGAGTCACAAAATTTTGTCCAAGTCTCCTCAAAAGCCATGTCATAACACTTCGATGTCATACGCAGTACCTCATGACTATGAGTTTATCTTGTACAATATGAGTGATATATATCTCTCCTCGACTGAAATGGTATAAGTTAATCTTCTTCAACATAGTGACCTTAATTCCCCAATCTAGCAACTTTTTCCTCGAGAAACGGGGTATTCCCTTCTAAATTCAAGTACAACCAACTCAAGAAGAGGAGGTAGAGAGAAGAATGGATGGTAGCCAATGTAGCTACCTATCCTAAGATGCTTGACCAGTGATTAAGGTGGTTTCTGGCTGATCTCCTTGTGAACCTGCGATGGGAGATCGGAATAACGGGACGGAGATGAAGCATATGATTCCCAACTATTACCAGTGTCATCCTCAGAAAAGTTGTGATGGATAGTGGATGAAGTATTTGAGTCAGATGGAAGATATCCATCATCGGAATTATCCTCAAAGGAATAGTATTTGAAAGTAGACACACTCCAGATATTCATGTCTTTTTGTTTCTTTAGTTGTTTCCTCAGAATTCATTCCTTCTTGGGGTCAAGCGGTTTATCCTCGGATGAATACTTAGAAGCGTCGGTCTCAGTCAGCTCATAAGAAATAATTCCAGTATACTTGAAAAGGGCAGGAGCATCAGCTTTGGATGAATAGTAGTTAGGAACAGGAGTTGTCCAACGAGAATCAAATTTTGGATCCTTGCGAAGATATGGCTTTAGAGCTGCCGAACAGACTTCACTCATGTAGACTACCTTTTCCGGACATGATGAGGGATCATCAGCTGATTCCTCTTCTGAGAGGTCAAAGGTGACTTTATTTTTCTTGTTTCGTGAAGGCGTCGGTTTACTTGAGTACCCAGAAGAATAGCCATTGGAATTCTTCTCCTTGGTCGGTGTTAGGCATGCGTGTTTGTTCTTAATCTTCTGAATGTTGGTGCACTCTCGATTTGGGATGATTTGGTCAAGATATTCAGAGAAAGTTGCTCCAAGTGCGACCATGCATATGTCTTAGGATCATAGAAGAAGGATTTGTCTATTTTGAGATCTGCGAGAATTGAAATACTGGGAAGAGTCTCTGCATGTTTGTTCTCGATTGATCTGACATTATAGCATTCCTATGTCAAGTTGATGTGATCCATGTAGTCAGAATAGGTTGACCCAAGGTGTGCCCATGCATAAGTCTGTAGATCATATGATTCATATACTCGATTCTCTATGGTGAGTGCAGTTGGGAATGGAGCAGGAGGGAGAGTCTCTAAACCAATAGTCTCATCAACAACCGTTGTCACATGTATAGCAGCGGGATAGGGCTCTTCTACCGCTTCATGGTTACAGATGTCGAGGACTTCGTGGGTCGCCTCATAAAATCGTGGTTCCTCAAAGATTGGGTCAAATCGAAGTACTTCCAATGCTGTAAAATTGATTTCCCGAGTCTCATAATCAATAATTGCCTTAGCCAATGCTAAGAATCGCTTTCCGAGAATAATTGGAGACTGGGTGAATTCTCCCTGATGCTTAATATCAATGAATCATGAAATCCAATTTGAGCGGAGCACCTTGGAATGTCATGATGACAGAAATGGTTCCTCTCGGACGCTTTATTGATCGGTCAGCCAATTGAACAATCTCTTGTATCTTCCTAATTGGTCCGAGTTTGAGTTCATGAAATACAAAGGTCTGGAGGATATTGATCGGTGAATCGTCATCAATCCGAGCATGGGTGAAAATTGTGTCTTTGATTCTACAGTCAAATCTGGGCAACCGCTTCACTATGTGGCTCTTGATTTTTCTCCTCAATACCAAGGCGAAGGCCATTGACAAGATATGTCGTTCAGTCTTTTCTTATCCAGACTGACTTTTTAATCATTAATTTATCCATTACAAATCCTTTAAGGTCGAGGAAGTGTTCAATGACCTGAATAAAGGGAAGTTCAAACATTAATATTTTCTCCAGTACTTCCTGTAAAGTAAGATCCAAATTCTTCAGATATTTTTCAAATTAATTTTTTATGTATTTCAAGATTTTCGATTTTTTTGTGGTTCTCAAATATTCTGATTTTTTGGTATTTTCTGTGTGGTGTGGTGATGTGGTGTGTTCCTCAGATGAGCAGGGGTTCTGATGTTCAGAGTAAGAGTCAGAGGCATAGTCATTTCTAGGGGAATAATATGCAGAAGTGTCGATGTCAGAATCATCCCTAGGTTTTTGAATATCCTCAAAATTTTCAACATGAGATCCAATCATTTCCTCATTCATTTTTATGTCCGATCTCCCAGAAAGTGAAATTAATCGGTCGACAAATTTTTGAAATCTATCCTCCATTAATTCGAATCTTTTATTCATCCTCGAAATATCATCCTCAAAATTCTGTTCATGATCAATCATGGGAGCAGTTGGTTTATGTTCAATAATTTCATCTTTCATTTTCCGGTATGTTCTGAGAGGAGAGTTTCTCAGAATATCCGACATATCATCATTATTTTCTGAATATTTCTCCTCAAAAATTATGGAAGGAGGTTGCTCGATGGAAGGGTTTTGCGAGAATGTGTAGGTCTCATACTCAACATGTCGTGACTCGGGCATGTAATCCTGGTTTGAGTAGAGTCTATTTCCATGGTCATAATTGATCGTATCCTCAAATAATGGGGTCATACAGGGTGCATATGTCTCTATATCATCCATGTGGTCCTCTGTATGTATAGGCTGATCAAATGAGTGATATTCTGTTCGGTCAATAGGGATTGATCGTTACGGTCAATCCAACGCTGATGAACATTAAGTGCGGGTCTTTCCATCTGGGTTTGGTTTCTCGGCCAGTCATGAGACTCAAAGGTACTTTGATCTTGAAATGGTTCATTAGCAAGAAACCGAGAATAAGCCAGTTTAGTCCAAGATGGTAGGTGGTCATGTGCGGTCGAATGATTCGAGTAGGAATTCAATGAGGGGGATGTATTCATCCGCAGGTGAAAGTCTCCCGCAAATGTTGGAGGATTAGTGAAAGAAGAGGATTTAGTTGATTTGGGCCTAACCGAGACAAATTCATTTTCATAGTATAGCTCTGATGGATTTTCATATAAATGTTCGACCATTTTTGAAAGAGTTGAAAGGAATGATGTATTGGGTCTGCAATGATTTTAATGATCTGGATATGGAGAGTTTTTGGGCAAAAGTTCCATGATGAGATTTAAATCAAGAAAGGAGGGAGATGATTGCACGGGATAGTCAAAAGAATTTTAATCAAATGTGCAGCTTTTGATCTTCGATATCGGTTCACACACACCAATGCAAACACAAATCAAACTCCGGGTTCACCAACTCACACAATGAAGCCGTAAGAGTTCGGATGTTATCTTTTCAATTTTAAGTTGGCGACATGGTAATCTTGGAGAATAATTAAGCGAGATGTTAGGTGCCGAAAATTTTCTTAAAGATTATCCCGAATTCATACGACTAGTTGCATCTGCTTTCATCTAGTAAAGGTGTAAGTACGGACCATAAAATGGCTACCCATGTCACTTAAGGATGGATCCTTATGCAGTGTCATTTAAACCACCCACTCTGCTAAGGAAGTCCAGATCGATTACCGGCTACCCGTATTCCTCACTGAGAAGTAGCTAATCATTTTTAAATTCAGTAGTATGAATGAAAATCCGGGTTTTAGCTCTAGTCTTAGGTGTCGTCTCTCGCTTACTCGGAAAAAATAAAAGCATTCAAGGTCTGGGTTGCTCTCCTGCAGAAATTCTTGATTTTATGGGTTATTTAAAGTCAGCTATAATTAGCAGTCCCAATATTTGATTAGGTGATCACTGAAGAATTTAAATGAGCACAAATGCACGTCTATCGTCCAGTCCCAATTTTCTTTTTAAAATTATGTGGCAAAATAAGAGGGAGAAATTCGGGAAAAACTGATGCATGCGGAAAACTATGATGTATGCTCAGCTAAAAGACTTACAGTGAATCCTCGCAATCTCCATGTGGGATGCTAGATAGTAATTGAAAATTTATTCTAAATGAATTCAAGCCGATGAAAAACCGTACCTAGTAGAAAGTTCTATTAGCGGGGAAGAATTTAGTTAAATTTGGCTAAATTGAACGATCTAATGTGTGTCTCAATTAATAGTGAAGTGTGGTCTAATTCCTACGAGCACAATAAAAATTAAAATGCTCTAAGAGTCGTATGTGCAGGTCTGTCCTAATTGTCACTCAAGTCGGGCCCCACCCTCACCGGAGAGTGAAACAGGCCACGACACACCACAGAATAAAGCTCAAAGTCTTTTACACACGCGAGAGTCCAAACGGACACCACTATAAATGAGCAATTAATTACAAAAATTTAAGAGTTTGTAGAAATTAAAAACCTAAACTCTAGGCTCTCTCACGACTCGACTCGATCTTAATTTAATTGCAGCTTTTTTGGAAGACTGTGAAGTTGCGTCGGTTCTTGAAAAATCGCTCCAATACGTCGGGTACCTCGTAAGAAAAATAAGAGAGAGAGAATGTAAGAGAGTGATTCAATAAAAATATGAAAAATAAATGCGTAAAATAAATGCAGAGAAAAAAATTATGAAATTTACAATGAAAAATTTGGGGTCAGACTACCCGAATGCGGAAAATCGAACGAAAATTTTCAAAACACAAAACTAAGTCGTTTGCCTCCCCGGCAACGGCGCCATCTGACGAGTCCGATATCGTGCTTGTTAAAAATAATTTGTGTCTATTGTTCGTGCGTAGAAATTAATGATTTGTCGTTTCGTTGTAGGCGACAATCGGAATCGGTTAAGAAAATAATCATACAAAATATTTGTCGATTTTAATGAATGTGGTTTTATGTTTATTTTACTTGGGCAAGTCCCAAGGTCGAACACAAGGAGGTAAAGGAATAACCTAGAATTATGTCTATCAAAATTCGTACGTGGTTTTCGAGGCGGTTTTTTTTGTAATTTTTAATGCAATAAAGGATGTAAAATGCAATTTTGGCCTATTTTAGGGACTAGAATGTCAATTACATTCAAACGATGTCCGAAAAATGTGAAACTTGGCCAAGATGCAAAATATGATGCATTGAACAGGTTTTTGGAATTTTTGGTTGCAAGATGATTTTATATGAATTTTTATATGCAAACAAAATAAATTTCAATATTTAATTATAATAAATATTAAATCTAATTATTTTCAAGGAACAAAATTATCTAAGATCTATCACTAGGTGATTGATCTCAGAAAAATCCTAAACCTTGAAAATACTAATTTCAATACCTATTAAAAATCAAACACTGAAATATGCAAAATGATTTTTACAGAACAAACTATGCCTGCGAATGCGATTTTTTTGGGCATAATGTCAAGCATAATTAATTCTACAATCTACGATTTTTCGGAATTTTTTAGATCAACGGTTAATCAAATATAAATTTTGGGGCACTAGATGGGCAAAATATACAATTTTCCACAAAACAATTATTTATTAATTAACCAACGATCATAAAAATATCTACAATGTGTCAAAATGTAGAGAATTAATTGAGGAACACAATGTTATTTTTGGATAAATAAAATGATGTGCTAGAGAGGTCTAAAACTGAGAGGAAATAAAGGAGTATTATTGTAATATTTGAATAAATAAATAAGTATAGAAAAATGAGAAAATGTAAATACCGATAAAGAGGGGGAGTTTTTGTAAAATATCCAAGGGGCACGTGCGTAGGGGGAATGTTGTGCAATATGGCGAAACAGCAGGGGCGTCTTCGCAATTTATCCAACGGTCACATGCGAAGCACGTGACCATAGGGTTGAGGAGCAAATGGCTGTATCCCCAGGGGCTTGACTGCAAAGTTCCCCCGTCACGTGCAGTGCACGCAGGGAGGGGGCCTCGGGTTTGACCCGGCTGCTGGTGCGTACGATGGTCTTTTGAGTGCGGTGAAGAAGCTGTAGCCCCGGTGGCGAAGCGTCAACCGTCCTTCGGCCAATACACAGCTGAGGGGACGGTGGAGTGGAGGCGGAGGCGGTGGCGTTGACGATGTTGCGGCGTTGATGAAGTCGGAGGCGTGACGTTGAAGGCAAATTGGTCGTTGGTGGATCAACGGTTGCTGAGAGCGGTGGCGGGGAAGGTTGAAGTCGTCGTTCAAGTCGTAGGCTCAACAGTAGCAGGCTAGAGCAAGAGCGCGCACGGAGGCGCGACGACTAGAGAGGTCGGATTGCGCCGGAGGATGAGCGTCGTGGTGCTGTCACCGCCACGAAGCTATCTCGTGTGCAGTCGGCGGATGAGTTTCGAAGGAGAGCCGGCGGGGTTTTAAATAAGGGGTGCGAGTTGGCCGGAGATGGAAATGAAGTGCGTAGTATCTATGATTGGATGGGGTGAAGATCTAAAGAGAGTTGTATGGGGGATTCGATTTGGGATTAGAGGATCGGTGAAACCGCAGGAGATGCGATTGGATCAGAGAGATGGTGGTGATGGGTGATACGCGGCGGGCGGTCGGGAAATCGGTGGCGATTTCATCCAGATGCGGCGAGATTTGGGAAAGGGGTAGGAGGTAGGAAATGAGCCCCGGCCGTCCGATCGGCCGAGATCGGGCGGCCTGGAGAGCGACACATGACGGCTTAAAGGGATAAGCGACGCACGTGCTTGGCACGTGCCGCCCACGTGCGGGCTTTTTTTTTGTTATATTTTTTATTTTTTTATTTTTTTATTTTTTTATTTATTTTTTATAAAAACAAATATATAATTCCCCAAAAATGGCTGACATGTGACGGCTTCAGGAGCTGCCACGTGTCAGCACCATAAAAATTAGAAATTAAATACTTTGTAAAATGCAAAGTAAATAGCAAAGGACCTCGGATCAAAAAATCTTCTTCACGAAAATTGCTCGTCTCGATGAGATCTACAACTTTCATGAAGACAACAAAACCAAAATCGATCAATTGCATAAAGTGAATTTTTGGGGTATCCCATGTTCATAGAATACCTTGATTTTTGGGTTTTATAAATTTTTATGTCATTTTTAAACAAAATAAAAATCCAAAAAAATATGGTAAAATCAAAGATAAATAATTACACATTAATCTAATTTTTTGGATTTTTATTAATTAAAATAAAATATGAAAAAGACCAATTTTGTACAGTCGGTTAGTGAAGACTCGGACTCAATACGTTTCTTTGATTTCTAGCTCAGTTTGGATTTGGATTTTTGCCCATTTTATTAAAACTTTTATCAAAGAAGATAAATAAAAAGAAATAAAATAGGTTAATTATGTACATAAAATAATAGGTCAAAAATCGCTAAAATACAATATGTACAAAAGAGGCCCAAAACCCAACTTTCACATACGAGCTCCGATTCACTTGAACTTGATCTTGTTTTGAAGGTAATTGAATGTACATTAGTTCTAAAGTGAAGGATTAAAACAGAGACTGGATGAGGGAGATATGAGGTTTTTAGTCCGGAAATCCTGAAACTAGGGTTTGGATTTTTGGTCCACTTATTTGGGTTAGTGATTTTTTTGTATTTTTTCTCATTCTTGTTAGTGATATGTACACAGTGAAGGTGGTTTTGGATCATTCGGAGTTAGCATGAATTAGTTAAAAATCAGGGAAGTTAGGTTATTTACAGGTCAATTTTGGCTGTGATTTGTGGCTCCTTGCTTTGTGCAGAAATTAGTGCTAAAATGCAATTCGTATCAAAACATGCATGAACGCTAATTATGCAGAATAAATGCAGAAATGCTGATGATTTTGAGGGATTTGAACTTAATTAATGAGATTTAGAGTGATGAATCTGAGATTCATCACCAGTGTAGCCAAGTCATTCGGTTGCAGGCTCACATAAATATGACTTTGAAGCTCAAGCTTGCTTATTTGACTATACACATACTCCAACATGTATTTTATTTTCATTTAGGCTTGCCCACTTTTTTGGAGTTTTTATTGCATTTTTTGAATACTATATACAACAGCATTTACATAAGGATTTTTTCCTCTTGAGCTAGTAGACTATCCCTCTTTTGAAGCATTATTACAACCCTCATCATTCAGTCATTGGACCTCATCATCACTAGATCAGGTTGGGGTATAATGCCCAAAGATATGTGACATCTGATGTCTCCATTGGTTTGTGTCTCATGCCGACAAATCTATCCCTCTACCACTTCAACTGAGGTGAACAAAGTGTAGTGTAGGTGTGCGAGCTAGGTCAATGTCGATAAAAGTCATGCATGTGTTCCAAAATATTCTACTTAGGCAATCAAGATGAAACCGAACCAAAGTCTCGTGGTCTCAAAGAATTAAGTCTAGAAGACATGAAGTGCTTCAATTCTAATTCATATAAGGTTCCTGTGATTAAGTAGATTTAAGGTCCAACCAAGCTCTAATCTTCATATTTTACTTAGACTTGTTCAATTATTAATTTCAATCTGAAAATGCAAATTCTATGTATAATACAAGAAATATTCTATAATGTAATTTTCTAATTTTGAACTTTTTATGTATTTTAAAAAAAATGCAAATTTTTATGCAGGTTTTTGAAAAGATTTTGCAAATATTTTTAGGATTTTTAATTTTACAAATTTTTAGTGATTTTTAACAACAAAAGGTTTACGAAAAATAAATATATGTAGATATTTACATAGCAGTGCTTCTTATATATTTATAAGAGGTAGTTTTTAGGAATTTACATGATTGTATATTTCCCAAGATAACATGAGATTGACTTCTCAGCATTTCTGAAGTATTATGTCCAGGTGCTGAAGACAGTAATCAAAGCGGTCACCATAGATTGAGAAGTCGTCCATAAACACCTTGAGAAAACTGTCAATCATATCAGCGAAGACTGCAAGCGTGCACCTCTCTGGAACGTGGCAAGTGCATTGTACAAACCAAAGGACATTCTTCTGAAAGCATAGGTATCGAACGAGCAAGTGAAGGCAATCTTCTCTTGGTCCTCCGGGTGATTGACACCTGGTTGTACCTGGAATACCCATCCAAAAAGTAGAAGAACTCCTTGTCGTCCAATCTTTCCAGAACTTGATCAATAAATGGGGAAGTAGTCCTACTTTGTTGCAGCATTGAGTCAATGATAATCAACATACACATGCCAAGAAGTTGGTACCCGACTAGAAATCTCCTCTCCTCTTTATTTTGTAACCACGGTGAGCCTGGATTTCTTTGGAACTACATGAAAGGGGCTCACCCATTTGGAGACAGAGATGGAATAAATGAAGCATTCATCACACCATTTCGTGATTTCCTTCATGACGACATCCCACAAGTTAGGGTTCAGTCTTCTCTGAAATTCTTGGGATGGCTTGGCTTCATCATCTAAATAGATCAGTCTTCTCTGAAATTCTTGGGATGGCTTGGCTTCATCATCTAAATAGATGTGGTGTGAACACGAAGCACGATTTCTCTCGCAGAGGTGTGATGCATGCCAACGAAGTGCCTTGTTATTTTTCTCTAGAACCTCAAGCAGTCGATATTCCTTATCCAGGGTCAACCTACGGCTAATGATCACCGGATATGTATTTTCGGCACCCGCAAGGAAAGCATACTTGAGTCCTGTTGGAAGTGGCTTTAACTCTAGTTCTGATCTAGCCTACTTCTCAGTCACTTCAGAAACTGAACTGGTTGGTGGGTGATCTACCATGATTTTGGAGGTACTTCCCACCTCGGTCACAGGTGGCTCTACTGATAATGTGCTGAATAAATCTTCAATGAATTCATTATGTTTGGACTAACATGAATCTCCTATCCCAAAAAAATCCATTGGGACGTAAGAATCGGTCTCCCAATTGACATTGGAGCATGTATTGACTGTGTTATCTAGGTCATCCTCTGGAGAGAGGATTTTCTGAACCCAGGTATTATCCATGTCTACATACCTGATTTTTGCAATAAAGTCACAATATGCTTTAGATGGCTCTACTTGACCTTTATCAGACACGACCCTTAGTTCATGACCATATGCATTGTTACTTTGTTGTTGCTCGAGCAAAACGTGATCTTCCCATACACATAGTCAACCACGACCTCTATAGTTTGCATGAATAAGCAGCTAAGAATAATCAAGTTCTAGATTAATGGTGTAGGGGAGTCCATATCATGAACCACAAAATCAACAGGGAACTGCATGTTCTTCACCTTTACGACAATGTCCTCCAAAAAATCTCAGGGTCGCTTGATCGATCGATCAATGAACTTAAGGATCATGCATGTCCGCTTGAGCAATCCTAGCCTAAATTCTATGAGCAATGAGGTAGGCATGAGGTTGATGGAAGAGCTTATATCAAGGAGGGTTGCTCGAAGATATGGTCAAAAATCTCACATCATATTAAAGGTGTTCCTTTGTCTGGCTTCTTTTCTGGGAGGTTGATGATTGCTGCCACCGTAGTCATGGTGAGGGTGTGCTATTCAACTAGGTGGCGTATATTATTACAGTTCGACCGGCGCTTGTTCGTGTGTGCTTCTTTCAAGCCCCTCTTTACAGTAGGCATATATTCCATGGCTTTCATCAAAAGTAAATCTTCATTCAAGTTTTTAAGAATTTCCACAACACTTGGATCAGATAATGCATTTTTTGCATTTTTTGGATTTTTCAATTGCATCAGTAAAAGGAGAACGGGAATCAAAAGTATTATTCTTATTTACATCAGAATTGGTGTCCACAATATTTTGTACAACGGGTTTCCAAAAAAGGTGTACACTCTAGAGAGGGGGGTGGACATCCAAAACCGCAGTCTCTGTTCCGTCAGCTGGCATTGGATCGGTTGCTAGAGATTGCTCCTCCATGGCTGGAACAACATTACTTCGACGTAATCATCTTTTTGGCCTTTTTTATTTTATCCAATTTTTTGTTCTGTTTACTGTGGATGGTGGTAGGTAGCTGGCGTTGATCCTCCTTCTTCTACTACTTCCTCACCCGGACGTATGGTTGGTACAGTTGATGTGTACAAGATGATGATTCACTAGATGAATCTTCATTCCTCCCTCTGATGGTTTCAAACGGAGGTAGGGTCCTACCACTCCTTATCTTTATGCTTAAAGTTATTAGGGTTTGCTTCAACCTGGGCTATAATTGGAGTTTTCTGTGGCCATCAGGAACTATCTCGAAAGGTTCAGTGTGCTGACCACGTTGTTGTTGATGGTGTGGAGGCTGAGATGGGTGTTGCTGATATTGTTGCTGAGGTGGAGGAAGATGATACTGATGATAGTGAGGAGGAGGATACTGTTGATGAGGTGCAACCACGTATGAATGATTTGGCTGGTGTTGGCGATACTGTGGTTGTTGGTACTGTTGGTTTTGACTCCAATTATTCTGATAATATGGAGATTGGTCGTATTGGGTCTGTTGGTGGGGCTGGAAAAATCTCCCTCCTTGATGTTGAGGGAATGGATGAGAATTTGTAGGCTAGCCCTGCTAAAGTCCGCTTGGACGGTCCAGCTACGTATCATTAGATGAAACTCCATTCACCTCTTGAATGAGATGTGGTGGAGGAGAGTATCAATCATAAGAAGGTTGGGTCTCTGGTTGGTATATCACCAACTGTTGTTGTTGCAGTGCCTAGTCAGGAGTCTACACGTAATACACATGTTGTACTGTCGGCTACTACTGACTAGGCTGAGGTTGATGTAGTGGTGTTGTGTCATCTTTTTTCTTAGTCAGAGTCTCAGACGATGGTGTCATTGATTGGCAAGCATTTATGGTATGCACCAACAACTCTAGTTGCTTGGTAATCTGATCCAATTTATCCAGATTCTTGGTTCTTTGTTTGATTATAGCTAGTTTCTCAAGATGTTGTCATCACTTCTCAATGATATCAACCTTGGAGAGATGGCCCCCGATGATGCTGAGATAGGAACTCTCGTATCTCTCTGCTTCTTGAGATTCTGCCGTGTGGATCGACTTGTGGAGGATCTGGGATTGCCTTTGATACGCATGGGATGAATAGAGGGTGGACTGCCCTTCGACCATTTCATCAAAAATATACCATAGTACATCTTCATACTTGTTAAAATGGGATCCCCCACGGGTAACGTCAACTAATATTTGACTTTCAATATTCATGCCCGGGAAAAAGTGTTGAACTAAGATGGTCCTCGGTGTCTCATGGTGGGGGCATTTCTTCCACAGATCTGTGAATCGCTCCCATGCTTCATGCATCGACTCGTGCGTAGCGTGGGAGAAGTTTCTAGCTCCAATCCGGTTGAGCCGACCGAGAGGATAAAACTTGTGAATGAATGTAGACTTAAGTTCCTCCTAGGTCGTCACGACCTTCCTCAAATGGTTGACCCAATACATGGCCTTGTCTTGGAGACTAAAGGTAAATTTGGTCATCTTGACTACACCTAACAAGATGTTACAGTAGTGCATGGTTTGGCAGATGCGAGAGAACTATTGCAAGTGAATGTATGGTTCTTCGTTAGTATTTTCTTGGAAAGTAGGTAGAACAGAAAGAAACGCAGGCTTGAGCTCAAAGTAAGCATGAATCGGGAGGGTGCCAATCCACTCAGTCATCTGGTTGCCTCTAGGATTATATATCTCTTTCAGCGTAGGTTTAGGGTTATCATTCCTTGGATCATCTTCTTCTTGATAATCAGAGGGTCTTTCATCCTCTCCTCCTCCTCTTGGTTTATTCCTCATATCATTCAGCATGTCTTAGAATGCAGTCTGCACTAGTGTCTGCTCAGTTAGCTATTGTTGGATGGTTTTGATGGAAGCAAGAAATTAAGCGTTCACTTGATTCAGATCTGGTGCTTGGCCCTACTCTATCTGGGGAAGCTACTACCTTATCCCTTTTCCTTTTCCCTAAGGAAACATCTCTTGTTCTGAATCTGACAAAATGAACTCTGGGTTGGGATCCAAGTCTAACATCTATATGCAATGCAAGAGGAATCCCAATCAGACCACTGTGAAGTTAAATACCAACTGTTGATATATCTTATATTAAGGTCAATCTTAGACAATTATGAATGATTAAAAGATGTGGGCTGAAATCGACCGCCATTTGTAATGGGTGGAAGAGGGACAAGAGTGGTCCCGGTTTATTAAGAAATGAAGAGAGTGGAAAGAAGACGATGAGTCTGGAGATCGGTTTACAAGGTCTGAATCAAGTTGTCAGAAATCGCCTCAAATTATTGACAATGTTGAATCTATGGAATCAATGTAGGCATAGGCAGAGTCCCGACTGGACATTCCATGGATCGATATCGTGGAGCAAAAGAAGGTTGATGCAGGAGGAAGGATACAATGGTCAACAAAGAATAAAAAAGAATGTAAAATAGTTGAAAGGCTCAAAACGAGCTTGGGGTCAAAGAGAAATACACAAAATATAAAATTTACGCAAGTGCGGGGGACTTGATCTTTAAACCTTAATCTAGATCCATTCAATGCACAATACAAAATTGGGTTCATCAACTCTACACATGTGAAGTCATAAAGGATCAACTATTTTTATCTTTTCATTTTTATAGTTTTTATTTCCGGCATATATTTTAGCAAGTCCTTGCTAACATTGTAGGAGAAAGAGTACTGCCGGAAAGTATAGCATACTTGTCCTCCTCCTTTGTAACATTTAGTCTACACGTTTTGAGGCCCTTGTAACCCTTCCTAGATCCCTATTCAGCCAAAGAATGAGAGATAGGAAGCTGATAGAAAAACCATTACTTCAGAACTAGCTCGTGACGGAATCACTTGTAAGCGTGCAAGGCCCTACTCGGATGAGAGACGATGAGACAGACACACCTGTGAGGGCATGGCCTAAGATCGATTCAAACAAGGTCGACATTCTACACAAGGCGAGAACATCATAGTTGATCAGGTCGTACTCGTCTACGTATGATAGAAGTGCCAATACTTCATAAATCCAGGTGATACACACGGCAGTTACAAAGTGAGTTCTTGGCTCTAATCCTTAGCATGTCACGCCTCGCTCATGGGAGTGGTTTTGGTCCCCACCTAAGGTACCTAAAAATAACGAGAGATTTATGAGCACAAAGTAATGAAGTTCATTAAAGATTTTAATTAAGGTCAAAGTTTATTTAAGACTTGCCTAGTTTTAGGATTTTTTTATTTTTCACTTGTTTGGATATTTTGCATACAACTGCCTGACAATTTTGTGAATTTTCATTTAATTCATAGGTGCTAAAAATCAGAGGGAGATAACGAAAAAGTCATGCAAGCCAATTCAATGATGGAAATCTCACCATAGAATCTAGTCATGCACGCAGAGTTAGAGGACTTACAGTGCTTTCCGTATAGTATGTAACAGAATTTTTAAATCTATCTACATGGTAGTGTGCGATTGAAAAAATCTCCCTAAACATGAACTGCTATTAGTAATAAAGAACCAAATGTCAGATATTCAGAAATGAACCTGAGAGTCTGATCTTCGAGACATCTTGGTGCCCGCCATACGAATCCTACTAACGTTGTATGATGCCTCTCTCAGTGTGTGGTTTCAAGTCTAAATAGTTGACAACTATTAATATGATTAGATTCAAATGTAGAAGACTATAGGAAAATTATTCCTATTAGGATTTGGACCTAATTACCGATACAAGCAGTCCTAAAATCTAGGGGCTCCATGCACACAAAACAAATAAAAATGAAGGTAGGAAACTTAAAATATCAGAAAACAAATGAAAATAAAGGGAAACTTTGGGAAACATAAAGTGACAAAGTGAAGAAAACTCAAAGAAAACCATGAGGACCACCAAGTGAATAAACACTTGATAAATTAGGTCCTAGAGTCTAATATTCAAGTCCATGTATTATTACAAATAATAATGAATAATGAATCAATCTCTCACAAAAAAATCCTAAGCTAAAATATATGATAAGTCTTCTCCTAGCTATGCTTGCTGCCTCTCTTATTGGCCAAAGCAAGAAGGACAGTCTCCACAAGCTTGGCTACATCGATTCCTAAGAAGTTGTCCTCGCATAGCAGGATCGCATCAAAGATGACAAAGAGAAGTTATTAGCACAGATAATCAAATAATGAATTTAAAGAAATAAGAGATGGGCTATGTAAAAGATAGAAAAAGGTAGAAAATTATGTTCAAGAAAATAAATTAAAAAAGAAAAGTATGCATAAAATTATGCTACAACACGTTGTTCCCTGGTAATGACAACATTTGATAGCAGGGATCCTGCGAGCATCTTATCAATCCACATATCAACAGCCGTCGAAGCAACCGCTTACGAGAATCATGCTAATCAACAAGTACCCAAAACATATGAATAATCAATTAATGATAAAAATTTGAAGTAAAAATTATTTCACTATAAACAAAGGTGTATATTGTGTAAGCACGTGGAGATCGAACCACTAAGAGCAAATAAGGTAGCCTAATAATTATTTCTAATCAACGTGAATATGTATACAAGTGTCCTTTTTGTATTTTTGTGTGGCATTTAGGTTTTTAAGTTTTTATTTGATTTTTCTTTTATATTTTTCTTTTTGATTTTAAATTTCTGATTCTCAATTTATTTATAATATTAATATAATATTATATATAAGAGTATATATGTGATATAAGATTTATATAAGTAATATATATAATAAATATACGCAAATCAAAAAATATTAATAACTATAGCTTTTTATGAATTATATTTTTGGGGGGAGTTTTAAAGTATTTATAAGATATTTATAATATTTAGTAATAATATAAATTATGTATATGTATTTATACAATATAAAGTATTATATTTATAAATATAGCTAAAAATAATCGATATTTATAAAATATAATGTTTTTTGTGTTTTTCATATTTTTCTAATGTTTTTGTAATTTTATGGATATTTTTGCTGATTTTTATGTATTTTTAAAGTCTAAAATATCCCAAACATGGATTAAATAAATAGGCCAAACTTTTTTAGGAATTTCAAAATACTAAATATAGCCAAAATTTCCCAAAACTATTTTTACTAGGTAATATATGATAAAAAGAAAATTCAGAGATAGAAATGAGCATTTTTAGATTTGAATATTTTTATAATTTTATAAGATTTTGATGCTTTTTTAATTTTTTATCATTTTCTTTTTCTATTTTTAGAGATTTTTTGTCTGGATTAATACATATTGTAAGAAGAAACAATATATATTTTTTGAATTTTTCAAAAAATATAATTTTATGGATTTTTTAAAGAAAATAGGGATAAAAAGTTATCTTTTTGAATTTTAATAAATAGGAAAAGTGCATAAAATGAAAATTAAATATATGTCATGAAAGAGCATTAGGGATGCAAACGGATATGGATATATCCGTATCCAATCCGTCACCGTATCCATTTTATACAGATTTTGACATCCGTATCCGTATCCGTTTTAAAATGGATACGAATATGGATATCGTTTTGATATTCGCAAACATCTGTATCCGTATATCTGTTTTCTTATATAAATATAATCATAGATTTATTTTTAACACTATGTAACATAACTCTCTACCTCCTTTTAGCATATTTAAATAATTTTATGATACAAACACATTTAGTAAATTATCATGTGTTCTCCATACAATTCTTATATATTTAAGTCGATTCTATAGAGAATTTCTAACATTACTCATGTGTGATCAGTATCCGTTTTACATCTGTATCCGTTATTTAAGGATATGATAAAATAGTTTCAATATCTGTCAATATCCGTATCCGCATTCATATTCGTATTGAAAAACGGATAAGGATATGGTGATAGCTATATCTGTATCCGATCGTTTCCCTCCCTAAAGAGCATGCATCCAGGTACCTTGTCCTATTTTTGCATAATTTTTTGGAGCATGGATGGTATTTTTAGAAAATAAGACAAAAGAGCAAAAATATTTAAACTGGTAGGGGGAGATTGTAGTTAAAAATAAAATGTATGGGGTTATATGAAAATTTCCTAAAAAATACAACTATTATTTAACTTTATTATCTAGTTTACAATTTACCGACCTCATGTTGCCACCCACATGAGGTGAACTAGTAAAGACTAGAATACAATCTACTAAAAACATTGGGGGATTTTTGCAATTATTACAATATTTTTACAACTTAGAAATTTATTTACATGAAATGAAATAAAATATACAAAGCCATAGGGGTATGTGTGAAATTTACCCCATTCATCAGCAGAAAGAAACGGTTGTGATGGCACCACATAGGCACCATTTAATCAGATCATGCAGCTCAAAGCAACATCGCTTCATCTTGGATTAGACCTAGCATCGATCCTTGGTCAGACGGCAGATAAGTTGTTTGGAAGAACGGGAAGAACACTTCTTGACATCGATCTCCAAATACCCTGAGCTCCTCCATCAATCTGCATCTCTGACAAGCCAAGAAGGTTCATTGGCTCCTCATGTGCATGTATGTTGGTAACGGAAAATGGTGTCCATATCCCAACGCTAGGTATCTGGAGGTCTTCCTCACCAAGAGGTTTGATGAATATGTGATTCATCACTCTAATAGTTGAAAATAGATCTTTGTTCCCAAGTAATTAGATGAATTCCATCACTTATATTGAATAATTAGTATTCATGCACCTGTGAATAATTTCTGCATTTTAGCATGCATTTTCGCATTAAAATAAGAAGCCAAATTCACTTGTAAATATTCACATGTATGTAGCCAAAATCACCTATTTGTATATATTTATACTAACTCCAAATTCAACAAAATCGACTCTATAATGTATATATACTAACACTAATAAAAGACAATTATCAAAAAATACTAACTTGTAAAATTGTCAAATAAGACCCAAATGCAAGTTTGAAACTATAACCCTTAAAATGTGCATATCTCTCTCGTACAATATCTGATTGAGGTCTACTCACTTTTAAAGTAATAAACATTCAAAGGCCTTCAAAACAAGACTAATTTTGTAAAAATCGGAGATCGTATGTGAAACTTGAGTTTTGGGCCCCTATTGTATATTGTACATATTGACCGAAATGCCCTTGTATTTTATCTTTTTATTTTCTTATTTATTAAAAATACAAAAAATACATTAAATTGTAACTATTTCTTTCATATTTTTCTAACTTTATTTTGATTTTTCTCGAATTAAAAATGATAAAAAATTACAAAAGACAAAAATGTAGTATTTTATACCCATAAGATGCCACCCAAAAATACTTTTTACACAGATAACTTCATTTGATTTTTGGTCCTTCATGAAAGTTGTAGATCTCGTCGAGAGAAACAACTTTTAAAGAGAAACTTTTTTGATTTGTGGTCGTCTCCTATTTTTTAGTGATTTTCTTTGAATTTATAATCTGAATTTTCTAGAGCTGACATGTGGCCGCTCCTAGAGTCGCCACGTGTCAGCTCCTCCTTTCTCCACTTACTCTCTTCGATATGTACCATTGGATGAAGGGTGCTTCATCGAACGTCTCAGATTATTTCATTCCTCTCTCTCTCTCTTTCTCTCTTTCTCTATCTCTCTAAAAGTTGTCTTCAACCTCCCGATTCCTGTGAAAGAAGCCACCAACCGTCACCCCACCTTGTGTGGTCGTCCATCTCCTCCCCCGCGCCTTGCGACGCACGCTCACCTGCTCTACCACTTCATGCATCGCGCAGCACGTGCAACTGCCACTCCTTCTTCCTCTTGTTTCATGCGCCAACCACCTATAAAAAGCCCCCTGTAGAGCTCGTTCATCCTCATCCGCCAACAGATAGAGGAAGTCCGGCTCTAAGTTCCCTACAGATGATAGCTCCTGGAGAGCACTATCCAGCGACGACGACTACTTCTCGATGAGATCCAGCCCGCATCGGCGTGCTGCTGCGATCTTCTAAGCTCGCCTGAGCTCAGGTTCATCGTCCATCAAGCAACGACCAGGGAACCTCGAGGTTGCCCTTCCCAGGCAACACCCTCTGCCATCATCAGGTAATGTCTTCTACCTTCTCCCTTTGCTTCTCTTCTTTCCCCATTCTTTCATATTCCTCTGCTATCTTCTTTCATCTTTTTCCCCATGTTCTTTCTCTTCTCTTTCTTTTCTCTCTCCATGATTCCCCATCTTCCATCCATCAAAACGCCAAAATAATTGCATTTCCACAGACATATCATGTCTTCTCATCATGAATATGATTTTTATTCATTTTTTGGGGGATATTTCATCAATTGATTTGTCAAAAATTCAATCCAACAAAAGAAATAGAGGAAAGTCCCATGTTCACACCCCGCCCCCGACCACCCCCGACCACCGACCACCCCCGACCCCCGCCCTGCGCCCTAGAACCCGACCCCCGACCACCGACCACCCCCGACCCCGACCCCCGCCCACCCCCGACCCCCGCCCTGCACCAGAACCCAGCGCTCGGCCCCGCCCCCGACCCCGCCCCCGTCGAGCGGCCCCGTCCACCCCCGCCCCCGACCTCCGTCCCCCGTCGACCCCCGGCCTGCACCAGCACACCAACACCCACCGGCCCGCTACCCCAGCGCCCAGACCTGCGTCAACCTCTCCAGCGTCCGCCCAGACCTTCGAACCACCGCCGCCCAGCGCCCTAGAACCTGACCTTCACTTGCCCCACCAGCCCCCTCAGCGCCCGACCTTCACTTGCCTCGACCTTGCCGACCTCAGCGTCCCCTCAGCGCCTGACCTTCACTTGCCCCACCAGCCCCTTCAACCAGCCCTCCCAACCAGTCAGCCAGAGAACACCGGCCAACCTCCCAACCAGTCCACCCCCGCCCAGCGTCCTGCCTTGTCGTCTTCTCCGACCTTGCCGACCTTACCATCTTGGAAGATGTCTCGTCCACCCAAGGGGACGGTCTCTGCTTTAGGAGGAACTATTCATCCTTCACCTTGTGCTCATGCATCCCCTGCTCATCTTGGATTATCGCGGTCTTGTTCCACAGAGATTTATTCCCATCGGCTTGGTGGAGTGATTTGTCCCTTTTGGAACTTTCATTGTTGTCCCGATGGAAGGGAAGGGAACAAGGGGATTACGCGTTTAATCTCTCATATTAAGAGGGTGCATCTTTCCAGTGATGATCGGGCGTCTACTCTGCAGGACGCAATCACAATTGATCCTGATCTTTTTCTTGCAGTAGAAGGGACCTTGAGGGTCCTGGATCAATGGTTGTGCGGAAGGTGCATGAAGGTACATGCTTTGTGTCGTGCTTGCCATCATGACGATGGTCTTGTTCGTGCCACAGATGATGCAGGGGCGGTCCAAGGACACATTATCGGTATCTTGAAACCCCACCTGTTGTACCTGCTGCTAATGATGGTGTGATTATTGATGCTGCGCTCCTTGATTATATTTTCAAGCACCCGATCACCACTGTTAAGAGCATTCCTCCAAGTTGTCGGCTTGCCTTCTCTCATGCTTTGAAAGCAGCTCTGCATCAAGTTATAGCTGGGCCAGGATCCTTACAAGCTTGGGTGACATTGTTGCTTCTTCCTCGGTGCACCTTACAGGTTTTCTGACCCGTGAACAGGAGGGATAAAAGATCTGGTAATAGAAGATTCTTGCAACAACAATTTATTTTGAGCTCACTCACTAAGTGGGGCAGTACAGATGGCTTCACCAATTGGGTGGGTGATTTTATGAAGGGGGATGTTTCAGGGGTTTCAGTTGTTAATCAGAATAAATCTTTGGAGGAGGATAAATATCAAAGCTCTAGCATAAGACAATGTCTTTGCAAAGTGGCAGATGGACATTTTACTGCAACCATAAAGGTTTTGTGCTCTTCAGGAGTGGCGCCTTTTAATGGAGACACGTTGAAGGCCTTAGAGGCTAAACATCCCTATAAGCCGCCTCCTGTTCCACCAGACATCTTGATTACAGATTCTCCTCTTACAGCTTATGCAGATGTTATTTTGCGAGCCATCAAATCCTTTCCTAAAGGGACATCTTGTGGGAGAGATGGTCTGAGAGCTCAACATATTTTAGATGCCCTTTGTGGGGAAGGATCACCAGTTGCCAAGGATCTCTTGCATGCTATTTCCTTGGTAGTTAATCTGTGGCTTAGTGGGAGATGCCCCTTGAGTCTGGCTGAGTTTATAGCCTCTGCACCTCTCACTCCACTGCTCAAACCGGACAACAGCATTCGTCCTATTGCGGTAGGTACTATATGGAGGCGCCTTGTATCTAAAGTTGCTATGGCAGGGGTTAGCAAGGAGACATCTAAATATCTTAACGACTTTCAATTTGGAGTTGGTGTATCTGGAGGAGCGGAAGCCATCTTACATAGCACCAATCATCTTTTGAGCAAGCTTCACGGAGACGGATCTCTTTCTATGCATACGGTGGATTTCTCTAATGCTTTCAACTTAATAGATAGATCTCTGATGCTTGGGGAAGTTAGAAGGAGATGCCCCTCTATTTCTCCATGGGTGGAATTTATCTATGCTCAAGCCGCCAGATTATATATTGGAGACAATCATTTGCGGTCATCAACAGGAGTGCAGCAAGGTGACCCTTTAGGCCCCCTTCTTTTTTCTCTGGCATTGCACCCACTTATTCATGAGATCAGAGACAACTGTAAACTCCTACTTCATGCTTGGTATCTGGACGATGGGACAATTGTTGGGGACACTGTAGAAGTGGCCAAGGCACTTGACATTATTCAATGCAGGGGTCCAGAGATGGGGCTTTTTCTAAATATAAAAAAAACAGAGCTGTTCTGGCCTTCATGTGATGGTCAGAAGATCCGTGAAGGTTTGTTTCCCATAGATATTGGGAGGCCGCGGCTAGGTGTGAAATTGCTTGGAGGAGCTGTGAGTAGAGACAAAGACTTTATTGAAGAATTGGCTATGACGAGGGCTACCAAGGCTGTTGACCTAATGCATTTACTTCCTCAGCTGGATGATCCACAGAGTGAGCTACTTCTTTTACATTCTTGTATGGGTACTTCCAAGCTTATGTTTGGCTTACGGACATGTCAACCAACATACATGAAACGGGTCGTTGCATGGTTTGACAAAGGATTACGTGGAGCTATTGAGGATATTGTGGTGTTTGGAGGTCCTTTCTTTGGTGACCTTCAATGGAGAGTGGCGTCGCTACCCATCCAGCTCGGCGGTTTAGGTCTTTACTCAGCCATTGAGGCTTCTTCATATGCTTTTGTGGCCTCCAGAGCTCAATCATGGATGCTCCAAGACCACATGCTACGAGACAGTGGGATACATGGTATGGATTCTGATTTCCTTAATGCTTTGGAAGGTCTACGTGTCGCACTCCCATCTATTGATCTTACACATTTTGCTAGTAAGGATACCGTCCCCCCTAAAGCCCAGAATGCTTTGAAGAATTCTTTTTTTAGCAAAATCGTAAAAGATATGGAAGCTGAGTTTGACATGTCTACTAGGCAAAAAGCAATTTTCCATTGTTTACAAGCTGAACATGCCCAAGATTTCCTACTTGCCATTCTTATTGAGGGGCTTGGATTGCATATGTCACCCATTGAATATCGTAGTATTCTCAAGTACCGCCTCATGATTCCCCTTTTTCCACCAGATGAGGCTTGTCCAGTATGCCACAAATCTTGCTTGGATGCTTTTGGGGACCATGTCGTTCATTGTCGCGAGCTTCCAGGTTTTAAATACAGACATGATCTTGTCAGAGATGTTCTATTTGATATACTCAGACATGCAGGTGTTGCTTCAAAAAAAGAAGCACCGGTGAATTTCTTAACTGATCCACAAGAGGGGAGATCGACACTTAGACCGGCAGATGTTTTGATATTTGGATGGGTTGGAGGAAAGCATGCATGTGTTGATTTGACTGGAGTGTCTCCATTGGTGGGTCCGATAAAGAGTGATTTTGTTGCGGGATGCGCTGAACAAAAAGCTGCATTAGCTAAAGTGGCTAAGCATGAGAAGGCCTGCATTGACAATCAACACGTATTCATCCCATTTGGTTTTGATACATTTGGGTTCTTGGCAAGTGAAGCAGTGGAGCTCCTTAAGAGGGTTCAAAAAATCATGCATAGCAATGTTATGGTTCCCAAGTCTATGAATGTTGTATTTCGAAGAATTGGATTTGTCATTCAAAAGGAATTGACGGTGCAGCTTGTTGCCCGTCTCCCATCAATTTCTATATAACTTATAAGAAATTTCATCTTTTATTTAATACTAAAAAAGATGAAACTAATTTTCTGTTCACAGGGGAATTCCCATGTTTCTTCTTCTTCACTTCATGGACACTCTTCCTCCTTTTTCATCGTCTCCATCCTACTCCATCCTCGACCACCCCCATCACCGTCTGCCCTCGGCATTCTCCATCGCACGGCCCGTCCTCGCCTCCCATGTTCCCCTCGAGAACTACCACTGGCTGCTTTGCCCAGTCCGTAGCAACAATTCGCCATCTGCACTCATCGCACCTTCTCTGCACAACTTCGCAAGAGACTACGCGACCCTTCGCAGCTCCACCCCCTTCTGAACCTCTACCAGCCGCGCGCGTGGTTGTCGACCCACGTGCTCCTCTGCCCAAGCCAGCGGCTCCCCGCTGCCTCCCACCTTGCGACCGTGCCACCCTCCAAGAGCTTGTACATGATCCTCGGCACGACCGTGTGTCGACCAATGACCCACTCCAGCACCGCACACCACCTTCGACCCTTGGCTGCAACTCCACGAATGCACCATCTTCCACCAACAGGTCTTTGGCAGATTATTCATCTTCATCGTCGTTCCACCTCCAGTGCAAGTAATCCATCCACCAGTTGCGTTACACGTGAGAAGCAAATGCTCCACACGCTTCTACGTTAACCAACACCATCTCCGAAGGCCGCTCGCTCTAGATCCTCGACTCACATCACTACAGCTCCATCATGTGGTGTCCCAAGGTCGTGCGTCGACCAAGGTGACAGCCCTGCACCTCTGCGGCCAGCCAATGCCACCGCATAGCCGTAGCTCGGCCGACAGCAGCTACCTACGGCTGGGCTTCCCCAGTTGCACCCGACTTCATCATACGCCTTCCGCTCTGTCGTTTGTCGACGAGCGAGGAAGATGTTGTTAAACCTGCAGCCGCAGCCCTTTCTCTCAACCGTGCCCGACTACCCCCCCCCCCCACCCCCCACCCCCCGTGACACAAGCCCCAAGGTCCAACGTACGTAGGTCCTCCTCCAGCATTGCTCGGGCAGTGCACCTTTGCCAGCATCTTGAGCCTCTTCATTTCCAAGAACGAAGGTGACAGGGGTGATGGAATTTTCCCAACGCGTGAGTCCCGCATACGTATTGGAATGCCAAGGCCCGACACACCTCAAATAAGTAGCCCAAACATCCCAAGGCACGTGGGAAGCACGTGATACTTGGGGTAAATTTCGAGGACAACCCCAGCTCTTATCCAATATTGCGCAGCAACCCCAACTAGTTGGATATCAAGCGCAACGCACGTGCGTCAAGGAAAAATTGCAAGAACGTCCCTGAATCATTCATGAATCACGCCACGCCCCCTACCGATCATAGCATGTGCCCCGCACTGCGCGTCCCTAAAAAATTGCATATATAGCCCTACGGGTATACGTAGTCTCATATAAGTCTCTATCAACATTCTTCTCTTTAATCAATTTCGTTTTCTGTAATTACATTCATACCCTTGCTTTCAAGTCTCATTTAGTGTGTCAATTTCACATAATTTTATTATTTTAAATATTGTATATTGTAGGAAAACTCATATTTTATCTTTGTGAATGTTGTTGGATTTTTGTGAGCTTCTGGCTATTTGGTATAAATATTTTCATGGAAAATTTAATATTTTACCCACTATTTTCTATTAATTGATTAATAAATTAATTGTGGCTCTAAAAACTGCAAAAAATTCACAATAGGTAGAGTTTGAGTAGTTCTATTTGTGCCCAAATTGCATGTCATTTGCACGCATAACGAGGCCTGAATAAATTAATTGGTTTTTCACTTAATCGATTTTTAATAAGTCAAAAAAGTAATTGTTTTTAGATCTAGTAATTTTTCGGGATGATATCACATAGATTCAATTAAGATAATTTCAGTTTTTGAAAATAATTTAATTTGGTGTTTACTAAAATTAATTTTGCGAAATCACCCTGTATTCATATTTAATTCATAGTTAATTCATATAGAGTCGAAAATTTTCAAAAAAAATAGGGTTGCTTCAGCTTATCATAATTGACATTCTTGTCAAGTTTGAGAATTTTTTGACTTAATTTGATCATATTCACATTTTAACCCTCGAATTTGTCCAGGATTGCATTGCATTTTTTAAGTGCATAAAAAACATAAAAAATATTCTCCTGAAAACCTAGCATCTAGAACGACTTTAAATTAATCTAAGGAGAAAGTTTCCTCCCTGAGTTCTAACCTTGGACTTGCCCAAGTAAATTAAAACTATCGCTCGATATTAATTGATATGTTAATTAAAGTGGTTTTTGATAAATCCGATTTCGCCTGACTACGATGAACGAACATTTATTTTAATCGTTAATTTGGTTAGATTAAAAGGGTGAAAATAGAGTTTTTCAAATGGCGTTGCCTGGGGCACGGCTTAAGTTAAGTTTTGGATCATTTAGATTTTAGGTTTTCCATCCTCGGGTAGTCTAATTCCCAGTTTTTCTTGTGAATATTTTTTTGTTTATTTTCAGCATTTGTTTATTTTGGGTCATTCTCTATCTGACCATCATTTATTTTTGTGCGAGAAATACGAGGCATCGAAGGCTATTCACCAGGCAAGCCGAAGAACCTGCATCGATTTGAACTGAATGGTTTTCAAGAGAACTTGTAAAAAAAGTTTGCATTTAGAGCGGTTCCCGTTTGGGTTCACGTATGTGTAAGTGAATAATAAAAAGACTCTCTGTATTGTGTGGTTGTTTGACGTAGGATAGGACCTGCACTTGAGGCTCTTAGAGCTTTCTTAGGACTGTTTGTGCTCGTAATATCTAGGACCACACTTCCCCATTAAAAGACGCATTCAGATCGCAGAACTTAGACAAATTTAGCTTGTTCTTCACTAGCTAATAGAACTGCTTGTCTAAGAGCGTCTTTTCATTGACTGCATTCATTTAGATAAAATTTATATTTTATTTTGCATCCTGCATGTAGAGTGCGAGGATCACTGTAAGTCTTCTAAACTTGGCATACATCATTGTTTTATTGTACATTGTCTTTTCTCGACTCCTTCTCCCTTGGTTTTCTAACTTAGGATTAAAGGAAATTAGGACTGAACGATAGGCGTGACTTGTGTGTTGGACTAATCAAGTGGTCATCTAACTTAAAAATCGGGACTGATAAATAAATTAACCAAAAAAATCAACATAAAATTGGAATTTTTGTTTGCGGGATAATAACCATGACCTTGATTTCAGGCTGAGTGAGGGTATAGAGTGTGTGTACACACCCTAAGGTAGAGCCAAAATCCTCGCCTTCCATATCACGTACCCCGATCCTAGCAAATGTCACATGCTGAATTCTTATAGGTTCAACTCACCAGCGCCAAGTAGCCTCCTCCTGTTTCAGCAGGTAGATAGGGGTGAAATTCTCAGCTGGTGATAGGAGAGAAGAAAGGAAGGGCGTTGGTATATTAGGCGACAGATGCATCCGGCTTTGAGCTGACTTCCCTTTAGGCTATGTAATCCTTCCTATTTGCTAGAAAAATTACACTTAAAACCAAGCAGATTAAATCGGACCTGACTTCGGGTCCTTCACCATGTTGAGTGTGAACTCAGGTTTGTGATTCATTTGCTTGCTTTAGGTAGGAGTCAAATCTTATCTTTACACATTTATACTCCTGATTCTTCTTTTGCCATCAAAGATGACTGACTGGGGGGATATTTACTCAAGATTCGCAAATCTCTCATCGAACCCCTCATGAAGTTCGTCTTCATCATCCCAAGCGCAACTTGGACCAACACGAGCTCATGACCCTCTTGAGTTTGGGATCCCCCACTCTCAAGATGGTTACCCTCAAACCATTCATTTCCTCTTCGCTCATTTCTCTAAGGAAGACCTTCGCCTCGGCGAGCATATCTTAATTCCTAAATCTTCTTCTAATATAGACCACATTGTTGTATCGGGTGAAGAAGATCAACCCAAAACCAAGATGCCTCCTAAGAAAAACCCATACGAAGAGGAAGATAGAGATGATCCTATGCATCAACTCCTTGCCCATTTAGCTAGAGCCAAGTAGCTAAATGCAGATCTTATGGCTAGGATGGGACAGGTGATTGAGGCGGGTGGAATACATAGACCGATGGTAGATGCCTACAACCCAGTTGAGAATGAGATGCATAGTTGACTCATATCTGAGGTTCCCCCAAAAGCATTTGAGCCGAAGCCCAATTTCCTTGGTCTGCTACCAAAGTTTAATGGAAATGCCACTTAAGAACCATATGCTTTCCTGAGAGACTTCGAGTTGGTATGTAACAACCTTAGTCATCCTAGGGTTGGACAAGATTACATCAGGCTGAAGGCTATCATGTTTGCCTTAGGAGATAAGGTTGCCCATTGGCTGAAGAATCTTGGGGTTCAATGTACGATCTAGATGCAATTCAAAGATTTATTTTTGAAGAACTTCTACCCACTCAGTAGGACTAACCAGATGAGAATGAAGATTGCTAGCTTTTTCCAGGGTCCCCATGAACCATTCCATGAAGTCTGTGATAGATTTAATGATTTGATATAAAAATGCCCTTATCACGGCATTACCAAGGTGATCTTAGTCCAGATACCAAGGTGATCTTAGTCCAGACCTTCTTCTGTGGAATGACCTCGGAAATGCAGGGGTTAGTGAGTGCATACTGTGGAGGTAGCTATCTGAATAAGAATGAAGATGTCGTATGGAAGATCCAAGAGAAGATGGCAGAAACAGGAAGATCTTAGGCCACTAGGGCCTATCAGTTGTCTCCCTCTAGCCTATCTCATGAGACACCTAAGAGGACTGTAGCGGATCTGACAGATGACCTAATCCCTAGCAAGGGGATAATAGCTGATAAGCTCACCATGGTAGAACAGATCCATAAGAGGGTCACTGACCTTGAGGTGCTTTCACGATTGCTAAAAAAAGTAGAGGAATTAACTGAGAAGGTGCCAAGATACGACTACCTGTCCCTTCTTCTACACCACTTGTACATGTACATCGAGTTCATTTAGTACAAGGAGCAGGTACAGGGGCCTTTGAGCAGCTGGGTTCAGGAGCAGCAATACACTCAGGAGGAGCAGCATGTACATCTATAGGTGGAGTCAATCTATGAGGAACCTCCACAGGTGTTTGAGATCAATGGGTTGTTGTATAACCATGACCCCGTCGGCAGACAGTGGGGGATAGGGAATGGTCAGCCACACCGACCGACCCTAGCTTACCAAGAAACCATCTCCATTCCCACACCGCACTTTGTACAGTCCCGACTAGGACAAGGATATCAGCATCAGTAGCACCAGTAGCAGCACACATTCCACTCAGGCCAGCAGGGCCTACAGTCCCACCTGTATTAGTACTGACAAGGCCAGTATAAACAGTCGAATCATTCATCATCTAGTCAGTAGCAACAGACCCCATTCACTAGTGAGTTCGAGTCCCTCACCTTGGCCATCCAGACTTTGACTGGTAGGGTTCAGCAGATACATAACAATTACCTTGTTATAAGAATAGATCTGAACCGTGTCTCACGCCACCAGGATTAGCAAATGGAACCAAAGACCCAATTCCCATCCAGTTTCTGGCCAACCCCAATAGCCTGAATCAGGACCAGCACCAACCACGAGATCAGGTATATTATTCAGATTATTCTCTATCTGAACATGAGATCCTTTCGTATGATAATGTTAATCATATGTCCCTCAGGAGCGGAAGGACCATGACCATACCTGATCGGGCATGGGATATGAGGAAGATGCTACCAAGTTATTACCTAAGGAGAACTTGGAAGAAGAGGAGCAGCATCACCACCACCATCACCGACATCAACAGAATAAGAGGATTTCCAAGCCCTCAAATCATCATGGCAAGAAGAAGGAAAGGAGCACCAGCAATGAATCAAGCGAACCTGATGAAGAGCCCGTACCTCCATCTGAGGAGGAGGTATCAGGAGTAGAGGTAGATGCATCACCTATTTCGTTACATGAATTTCTTTCCAATCCGAGTTAGTGTCAGAGTGAGAGTCCCAGTCCTGTACAGAACTCAGTTTCCTGTTTGAATGAAAGCATCAGTTTCAGAATCTGAATTGTCATCAATAATTCCTTTCCCTCATGCCCTTAATGATGGAAAGAAGAAGTCTAAAAAATCCAAAAAGATGATCATGAGATGGCTGAGTTTTGCAATAAGTATATCAAGGTCGCAATCCCTTTCGATAAGTATGTGGATATGAAACATGCATTTCATAAGTACCTTAAGGTGAGATGTACACCTATTAGGGTCAGCAGGAAAATCAGAAGACATGTCGAGAAGCACGTTTTATCAGTAGTCACTCCTTACGCATCAAGAATGCATTTCTAAGGAAGCGAAGGGACATTGGTGCCCATTATGTGATGAGTCATGTCGATGACACTGTGTTTGCACACACTCTCCTAGACAATGGATCCTCAATTAATCTAATGACCACAGCCCTCTATGAGCGACTAAATCTAGAACCTCTTAGGAAATCTAGAGCATTACTCCAGTTCATAGATAAATCAACCAAGAGGTCCAGGGAGAATTGAGGAACATTATCATCAAAGTCAAAGATCGGGATTACATGGTGGAACTTACAGTCCTTGATATGGAGACCCCTCGAAATTGGAGAGATTCCCAGATCATTCTCTGAAGGCATTTCCTTATAATTGAAGGGGTCTTATTTGATTATAAAATAGGAAAATTTTAGTTCCAAACTCAAGATGGAGATGAGGAACTCGAGATGAAGCAGATAAGATGATAGAGGCCAGATTTCGTCAGGAGTAGATTGTGTTCATGTAGACACTGTTAGGCTATGGAGACAGAACCCAGCTAGCACCGATGAGTCCCTCTTCGCTGGAGAGAATCTTGTACGTGAGACAGTTTGCGAGATCCTTAGGAACGGACTTAGCGCAGATCATACAGAATATGCATCCCCCTACATCTTCGATGACATAGAGGTCCAGCTGGGCCTGTAAGTCCTTCCCTCTTTAAGACAATCGGAATATGAGGATGATGAGTCGAACGTGGCTTTACCCGATTGCTTGGATACTCTTGACGATCCGACTCCAGAGCTGAGTCAGTTGGTGGCAGTTACTTCAGAGACAGATCTAGGTACCAGCACAGAGTCAGAATTGATTGAGCCAGATTTCCTCGATGACCACACTTTACCTGAGCTCAAACCATTACCCACAACCTTGAAATATGCCTTCCTTGTGGGATAAGAGAGGAAATTTCCGGTCATCATCACTTCACGATTGATCGAGGAGCAGGAAGCTCGCTTCAAGAGATCCTGGAGAAAAACCGCAAGGCGATAGACTGGAGCATCTCCGATCTCCACAAGATAAATCCCGCTTTGTGTTTGCATCATATCTACCTTGAGAATGAAACTAAACCCTCTCGTGAATTCCAACGTAGGTTGAATTTAAATTTACGAGAGGTCATGAAGAAGGAGATTGAGAAATGGTGAGACGTGGGTTCTATTTATCCCATCTCCGATTCCAAATGGGTAGCACCTATTCATGTTGTCCCAAAGAAGTCAGGAATTCAGATGACCACCAATGAGGATGGAGAGGAGATCGTGACACAAGTACCTATGCCGTGGTGTGTTTGTGTGGATTATAGATGCTTGAATGTCGCGATGAAGAAGGATCATTTTCCCCTACCATTTATCGATCAGATCTTGGAAAGATTAGCAGGAAAGGAATTTTTCTGCTTCTTAAATGGGTTCTCAGGCTATAACCAAGTAGCTATCGCTCCTGGGGAATAGGAGAAAACCACATTCACATGCCCCTTTGGTACCTATGCTTTTAGGTGCATGCCCTTTGGGTTATCTAATGCTCCCGGTACATTTCAAAGGTTCATGATTACAGTATTCACTGAGATGGTCGGTGAATTCCTGGAAGTCTTCATGGATGACTTCTCGGTTAGGGAGTGTAAACGGACCGAACCTGAGCGAACCTACATTTTTTAGGTTCGGTTCGTTTATTTAATCGAGCCTAAACTCGTGTTCAGGTTCAATTCGTTTATTTTTTAATTGAATCTAAAACAAACCTTTTTTTAATCGAATCAAACCTGAGCGACTATCGAACTTAAGAGTTCTCTGATAATGTGAAAAGAAAAGGAATGGAAATATATATGTATGTCTAGAATAAAAGTAAGCATTCATTCAATTTTCTTCTTCATCTAACTCTTATTCATCTTTTGAAAAAAAATAGATTAATAAGGATTTCTCTCTTTTGAAAAAAAATTATAATTATTATATATTTTTATATCTGCTCAGATGAGAATAACTAATAATGTGAGGATATGCGATAAGTAAGGTTTATACTTGTTCTCTTGATTTAAGGATAAAGAAGGGAAAAGTACTAGACACATATATGATGGATGTTGTAACCACGACGTGACTATTTATTTCGGAATAGTTTATACCAAGATAAAACTTAATTATCTCGTAAATATTCGCTTATCTCCGGACAAAGTTCACTTATCAAGAGACAAAATGTATATATCTCAAAATAAGGTTCACTTATGCATATAAGGATTTGTAAATATGTATATATACGTTTATCGAGCTTTTAACAATTCGAACCTGAGCAAACTTATGCTTTTTAGGTTCGGTTCGTTTTTTTGATCGAGCCTAAACTTGTGTTCAGGTTCAGTTCGTTTATTCCCGAACCGAATCTGAATCGAACTTTTAGCGAGCCGAGCTTGAGCGAATATCGAACTTGAGAATTTTTTGACACCCCTATTCTCTGTCTACGTGATTCATCTGATTCCTATCTTAGAAATCTAGACCGAGTCCTCAAAAGATATTGTGAAGTCAATCTACTGCTCTCTTGGGAGAAAAGTCACTTCATGGTGACGGAGGGCATTGTATTGGGGCATGACATCTCCAAGGGAGGAATGGGGTTGACCCTGACAAGGTGGACGTGATCAGACGATTCCAGCCATCAACCAATGTAAAGTAGTTGCGGTCATTCCTCGGCATGTTGGATTTTCAGAAGATTTAACAAAGATTTTTCAAAGATTGCCGTACCACTAACTGAGCTTCTAGGAAAAGAAGTGGAGTTTAGTGTTGATCACAAATGTCTTGATGCCTTTAAGTGACTTCAAGGGATGACCACGGATGCCTCGATCCTACAAGCCCCAGATTGGTCTCTTCCTTTTGAGATCATGACGGAAGCCTCAGGTTTTGTTGTTGGTGTTGTGTTAGGACAGAGGCGGGACGGTGTCCCGTTTGTTATACACTACGCAAGCAAAGTGCTTGACCCTATTCAGCGTAACTATACTTAGGGAAAAGGAGATGCTTACAGTAGTATTCACCTTGGATAAGTTTAGATCCCATCTTATTGGATCTAAGGTGATTGTGTTCACAGATCATACAACACTACGGTACCTAATGGAAAAGAAGGACGCAAAGGCATGTCTTCTTAGGTGGATTTTACTCATTCAGGAGTTTGCCTTGGACATCAGAAATAAACCTGGAAAGAAGAATGTAGTAGACGATCACCTCTCCCGTCTCGAAATTCTTGATATTTCTGATGATACACCTATTCAAGACTCCTTTCCAAACGAGTCGGTTTTTATTATCGACTCACTCCCATGGTATGCCAATATAGTGAACTATCTTGTCTCCAAGAAAGTTCTTGAAGATTGGCCCAAGAGAAACATAGACCGACTCAAGTCGGATGCAAGACATTACCATTGGGAAGATCCGATCCCTTTCTTTGAAGGACCAGATTGTGTATGGAGGAGGTGTATTCCTCAGGAGGAATATCATAGTGCCCTTACTTTTTGCCATAGTCTGGAGACAGGAGGACACCACTCCGGGAAGAGGACCACATGGAAGGTATTACAATGTGGCTTATACTAGCCGACGCTATTTCGTGATGCTCTCACCATTACGAAGTCGTGCCTAGTATGCCAGCGAATGGGAGGAATCGTTGGTTCCAAGGATGAGATGCCAATGTAGCATGTCATCATTTGTGATGTCTTTGACGCTTGGGGCATCAACTTCATGGGTCCATTCCCAGTTAGCCATGGTTTTGAGTATATCCTTCTTGCGGTGGATTATTAAGAAACTTTTCAAACCATAAAGAAAGTTTTCAAATTTCATCAAAAATAGCAAATTTAGGGTTCTTCGTAGTGAAGAACATAAAATCAACAATTTCAATGATCTTATATGAAAACCCAACAACATAAGGAATGATTTAATTGCCTAATCGAGCTCTCTCTCATGTATGCAGTGCTTTATCATGTTTCACTTTCAGAAAGGGTATTTTACAACTCCTGAAACTATCGAATTTCACTTTCATATCAGAAACACTAAGAACGTTCCAAGAATGCCAAGAACGAACGAACGGAAGAATGAACGAAGAATGTGAAGAACATATTTTTCTCGCAATATCAGTAAAACCTCCCCTTATGTGGGGTAATATTTCTAGGAAAATTTTGGTAGAGTTTTCCCTTATATCGGAACATATTTTTATAAAAATTGTGATAGAGTTCCCCTTATATTGGGATATATTTCAAAAAAATGGAAAGGGTTTCCTCTACAAAATTACCAAGAGGAAAACAACAATAAAACCAAAAGAATATAATTGAACGACAAGCGATGGAGAATTGGTAGACACCACACGTCTTAGGTGAGTGAAGCTATGACAAATCATAAGGTTCACTAATGTGCCTAGCCTCTCGTACCTAAGTAGGGTGATAGACATATTTCTCCATCAAAATAAGTATAAAAGCGAAATTGAAGGAATATAATAGAACTGTAAGTGATGGATAAGTGGAAGACACCATGCATCTTAGGTGAATGAAGCATGTAACGAATCACAAGGTTCACTGACATGCATAGTCGCTCACACCTAGTAGAGTGTTAGATTCCTCCTTGAAACATAATAGAAAATGAACTGGAAAGATAGATGAATCGAAAATCAAGCTGGAAAAAGGAGACGAATCGAAAACCTAGATCACGTTAGAGCTTACTTACGAAGCTAACAAGGAGCGGATCGTACTATCCTCTTCCTCGTCCTCCCGGCGGCGTTTCGTTAGCACTCCTTACTTGCCTCATTCTCTTCCTCCCGACCTCTCAACCCTAACCCTTAGGGTAGTGGTGGTAGTGGAAATCGTAGAGAATGAATGGGTGAGGCGCTATTTATAGGGTTCAGAATATTGCTAACCATGGTTAGTAAATCATGGTTTAACTCTTAACCACGATTAGCGACCCATGGTTTTAGCCCATGGTTTTGGCCAAGTCTTACCCAAAACTTAGGCCTTAAGTTAGAATCTTTTAGATTCTCCAATGATACTTAACTAGCGCTAATTATGACTAACATTCAGTAATCATGATTTAACTTTTGTAATCATGCTTATCTTTTTGTTACTTTGATTAGTGTTCACTAATTGACATTATTAGTTCTTAGTCTGTCATTAGTTTCTTTCATCACATATAATTATTTTTTATGACAATCATCAAGAGTTAATTACATCTTAAGGCTTCTTCTATTTCTTTCAAAAATCATAACTATTCAAAACGAAGTCCAATTCATACAAAACAAATTCCTTTGGTTTCCTCTTGATGAGCTGAATCTTATGCTATAGGATCTGAGAGAGAGAACAAGTTCAAGACTTTATAGCTAGAGATGAAGTTGTTACCTCCTACACTCAAGTACACCTTTCTTGTGGGACCCAATGAAAGATTTCTTATCACCATTAGTTCTAAATTGACTATGGAACATGAGTCTAGGTTATTATAAGCCTTAGAGAAGAACCACAATGCTATAGGTTGGACTTTATCAGAGATCATGAGTATAAAAGATGCACTCTGTTCACACCACATTTATGTTGAGGATAATGCCAGGCCTTCTCGTAAGTCCCAAAGAAGATTAAACCATGATCTACGGATTTAAGAAAGAGATAGAAATAGGGTTCCTAAGGTTTTGATTTCATATAGAGGTAGCTACTTTGTGAATAGAGAGATGAAATCTTTAGCTAAGGACTACAAGTTCGAGCAGAGTTACTAGTCTTACCACCCACAGTCGAACAACATAGTAGAGGTTTCAAATAGAGACGTGAGGAGTATTTTACATAAGTTTGTTTGTATTGATAGGAAGAATTTGTCCCTAGTTATTGGATCAAGTTCTATGGACATATAGGATGGCCTACAAGACTCCACTCAATACTTCACCTTTTAGGATGATTTGTGGTAACCATGCCATTTGCCTGATGAATTGATCCACAAGTCTTAGTGGGTAATAAAGAAAATAAATTGGAGTTGTCACCTTGAGAAACTCTGCCGAGATTTGAACCTCAATGAGGTAGTGGAAATCAGAAACAAAGTGTATGACAACAGTTTGATATATAAGGATAAAGTTAAAAAAGTGGCATGATATTCATATTAGATGCAAGAACTTTGTCACGTGACAAAAGATATGGTTGTTCAACGCTAAGTTAAAGATTTTCCATGGGAAATTGAATTCAAAATGGATGGATCCCTATATAGTAAAGGAGGTGCACTTTAATAGAAGTATAAATATTGTTGATCTCATAGATGGTGCACATTCTTTTCTGGTCAAAGGATAATTGTTGAAGCATTTCATCGAATCTGTAGAACGGTTGATTCCAGTTGAAATGCTTGACTTCATGTCGATTGAATACAGTGCAAAAACTTCATATACATCATGAAGTCATAGCTCGAAGATTCAGATATGACAGATTCAACATCTTGCATATTCATCTATTCTTTTCACTGGCACTTGATTTATTCTTTTAGGGTTTCATTTCTTCCCTTTATAGCTTTTTCTCCAAACTTAGGCTATTTAGAGCCTAAGTATAGGGGGAAACCAACCGTACTTTTGTACATTCTTCTAGGTCATATTTTGCCTCCATTTCTCCCTTGTTTTTTCCATTCTTTAGTATACTAACCTGTAGGAACTAAAATGCCTTCAATGGTCAGAAATTGATTGACATTATTTTGAGAAGCCCCATCTCCGTCGGGCCTCCCTCATTCAACCGCTCCAATCATCCCAATAGCTTCATCAGTCACTGTAATCTATTGCCATGACATTGTGAAGGTTTATAGATCTTCATCAAGGGTAGCGGAGCGATGAGGAGGAAATAGGAGTTATCTAGAGCTTCATTCGTGCTCCGTAGTCCAAAGAAGACTAGGAGGAACAAGAGGTACAATCACCATTCGATCACCGTCAACCGGTCATCATCCTATGGCAGAGGAGTTCCCATGTCATCATTACAAAGTAAAACTTTGTACCTCGAAGTTTGGAGTCACTGAACCAACTTCGAAGTGCAGTATGCTTCCATGTGTACTGAGCCTATTGATGAATCTGCATTTCATTGTCTTTATTCATTTATTTTAGCATAAGATTCCTTATAAAACACATGTATGTATTAATAATCCCATTCCTACTAACATGCATCTGTGTGTAAATATTGCACATTTGTTATTATTTTAACCTAATATAAATAAAAAAGAAATAAAGAAAATAAATAAAATAAAAGACCATATATATGCAATAGATATAGGCTGACCCGAACCGTAAGAGAAGTTCAAGACTTGTCCTAATCGACCATGAATAAAGTAGGGGAGATATGGTCTTTAATCAGAAAATCCAAAAAAACATATTTTATAAATACTTTTCATTTATTATGTATATATTTGTATAAAACTTACACTATTTTATTTGTCCACAAATTGACCTCAAATTAAATAAATTATTAATGTAAGTTGTAAATAAAAATGTTTTCTAAAAAATAAAAATAATTACAAAAATAAATCAAGTACATGGTAAAAGTAACCACATTCAGAAAGAGACGTAAAGCAATAATTGAAAGACCATTCTAGCTCCATATGAACTCGAATCGAATCAAACTCACTTCTATCGTATTCTAAATATCTTTAAAATGGCAGTGGTTTTATAATTTTTGGATTTACAGTTTTAAAGATGATTTTCTGGTGTGATTTTTGTAATTTTACAATTTATTTATTATATATATTTATCCATATTTATTTTATACATAATGTATTTGGCAAGAATTGTAAACATTTTTAACATTTATTTAAAATAAAAAATAAAAATAATTTATAAACATAAAATAACATAATTTCAGTATTTAACTATGTATATAATGTACCAAATGTATATATTTCTATAATTAATTTCCTAAAATAACCACCATAAAAAAACTAAATAACTACGATTAATTATTTAAATTAATAAACTAACGAAATAATTTATTATTTATTTATGTAAATAATATACCGTATCTATATAATTTAATTAATTTCTTAATTAACCCATCTTTATGGTGACTCATTGAGTTATTGGTATTTATCTTTATTTTATTTAATTGATTTCAAAAATTACTTTATTAATTAATTTGTTTAATTTAATTTCACCATTAGCATCTTCTTTTTTCCTATCCATTAATTCACTTTTTGAAATTCAATATTTTTTATTTATTTGGCTCATCCTCCTCGTTCCAATTTGATCAATCTTTTGTTGAGAGGAGCCTAATCTCTTAGAGAAATATTATGGTAGAAAGATGCCCAGCCTTTGATCCATCTGATGATAGCGAGTCGATCCTCGTTGAGGCCATCACGGCGTTTATCCGCTCCCACGGTAAGATCCATTTTATTCCTCATCTTTCATGTAGGTTAATCGTAGTGTTATTTTTAGTTTTAATTTCATAGTCAAATTTTTTAGATCTATAATCGTAGTTAATCATCCTAAGTCTTCGATTTGATTCTGATTCGATCTCACCACCTTATTTGTAATCCCTACACGTTCAAGTTCTACCTCACGCGATCTATCACCTTCAGTCAATGTACGGTGGTCGAGGAGACTCGGTTCTCTTCCATCACAACTGTCGGAACCGTTTTCATTCACATCCTCTATTTTTTTATTTGGGACTAAGCCGTCATGCTCGAGTCATTGTTTTTATTTTACTGTAGGGATAAAAACAAAATTCAATGATTTTTCTTTAAAAAAATTACAAAAAAATAAAAGTTAGTACGATGGTCTCGCCGCCGTATCTAGCGTACCCGCTACTCTAGCCGCTCAACCACTCCATCGTTCATGGCGAGACCATGCAACACCTACATGAAGAACCATGCATGATCCTCATTCGTTGATCACTGCTCGAGGAATCGTCATCAAAGGCCACCATAGCCCATCGCTTGGAGTCGTCGTGGGCGTGTGTTGCCCCAAGCTGTCGCCTACTTCGCCGCTCCGCCCAGTCGCATGGAGTAACCCTCGACCACCTGTGAGCCCTGCATGATCCATTCACTGAAGTCACTGCACGACCTCAAAGCCCCTCCAACACCGCCCATCAAAACCATCCTGCTGAACTCCGCTCTTCTCCGCTTGGAGCGTCGTCACCATCTAGAGCACATCCGCATCTCCTGCCAACCGATGCCACCGCCCAAACACAGAGTCAGAGCACTGCTCTCCGTGAGCATCACCGATCAACACCACGATGCCATGACCTGCGAGAGTCCCAAATGAGGAGATCCATGAAAAAATCACCCAACTTCATATTCTACAATAAAAATATTGTCGTTGTGTCGGTCGAGTGAATTTTAGCAGAAAATTTATGTTCTTATTATTATACTGTTAAACCTTCATGTATAATGAAAGTACGAGAGGGTCAAACTCTGGGAGGTAAACTGTTGAAAAGTAGGGTAGAATAGTATAAAATTAAGGTAAAATCGGTTTCCTAATATTTATTTACTTTTAGGTAATCTTCTGCATTTTTATTTGATTTTTATGAATTTTATATTATTTTTTGGATTTTATATACCTATAAGAGATTTAGATATAAAATTTATAATGTTAAATTTTGGCTTTATTTTTTAATTTTTATATTTTAAATTTGTTTTACTATTTTTGTAAATGTTTTAAAAGTTTTTAGGATTTTGTATTATTTTTAATGATGAAAATAATAATTTATGGAAAATTGTGAAGTATTTTCTATTTTTAAAGTAGACAATAGTGAACAAATATTTTTATTTTATTTTGATTAAAATGTAGATGAAATTACCTTTAAATGATATGATGTACTTATTTTTATGATTTTTATTTATTTAGTTATGAATTTTTCAAATTTTATGTATTTTGCATTTTTTATTGGTTTTATTATTTAATTTTATTTTGTTTTTGGTTTATTATGCAAAGTATAGAAAAACATATTGTAGGTAATGTTTTCAGTATTTTTAATGGTCTTTTTATTTTTTTAAAAAATTAAGGTTTGTTATATTTTTTGTTGTTTTAATGATTTATTAGAAATGGAATTTTTTTATTTTTGAAAATTATTTGTACATTGTATATAAGGTAATATCGGATATTTATATGTATAAATATTGTATTTTTGTATTTTGTATTTTTATTTAATATATATTGTTTGTATAGTATAATATATATCGTATATGGGTATATAAGTAATATTTAGGAAATCGGGGGCACGTGTGAAAAATGGTAGAAGTTGCAGACACGTCATCGTAAATGTTTGGTTCTAACACTCGGAAATGATGGCTCTGATTCAATCTAGATAGGAAATTTATTCTTCCCCCATTTGAAATCTGCAGGTGGCAAGTTTGATGAAGACGGATGATGCTCCGCGATGGAAAGCGGTAATCAGATGTGGGAGTGGCGAATCGTAATTGAAGGATGTGGTTGTGTGGCTGACATGATCTTCAACAGAGGCGGTGCTCGTGTTGCAACTAAAGGCTTGAAGATTTCCCTTCGATTATGGTACAACTGACTGGACTCCAAATTCTAATGTGGATGATGATCTGATGCTCTAGAAGGTGATGTGATGCCCCATTCTTTAGCGGGTTGATGAACTCTATACGAGGTTCTGTGTTTAGTGCCTCATCTTTGCGTGCATATGATCTGGATCGGAGGCGATGCTCCAATGAAGAACAGATGCATTACAATGATTGCTTGTATCTATGTTTGCAGGAAGACAAAATATGCTCGAGGTTCTATCCTCGACTGGAGGTTAAATGCAAAAAATGCACATGGATGTAGTTTGATCCTTGGAAAAATGGAGGAAATGGATCAATAGCTCAGATCCGTGGAGATCTGAGTTGGACATATTCTTGAAGAAGATGGAGAAGCGGATCGAGGTCTGAATGGAATGAAGTACCGGGTTTTGGCTTAAAATCGGAGTACAAAACACAGAGAAGAGAATGATAAGAGAGAAGAATAAAGAACAGAAGGAGATGAGAAATTGAGAAAAGGATGAAGGATGCTAACTACGAAGATAGAACGATGAATGTTGTTTGCCTACGGTAGAGTTTGGCTAAGTTCCGTTGGATTCTAGCCTACGACATGACGGGGATGGGACACAGAGCCTGGGCTCTCACCGGAGCATGGCGGAGTAGATGATCGCACACACTCCTCGCTCTCTCACTACAGCTCGATGATTGTGGAAGAAGAGTTTGTCACTCATGTCTCCCTCTCTAGGAACTCGGAGGTGGAGCTGGGATGAAAATAGCGGATGGCTGAAGTGATGGGGGTTAGGGGTTATTTATAGGGTAAGAAGGAGTTGGGCGCACACAAGAGGTTGGGGTCACCGTCGGGGAGGAGGAGACGGGGGTCGTTGGAGGAACGACCGACCAACGACAGGCCAATAGTGCGATTAGCGGAGAGGAGCGAAGGTGGAGGTGGCGTGCAAAGGAGGAAGGGGAGTCAGGGAAGGAGGGAGATGAGAGAGTAGAATAAAGAAAATAAAAATAAATTAAATAATTTAATAACTATATTAATTTAAGAAATACTTAGAAGATTAATTACGTAATTAAATAAGTAATTACTAATTAAATAATTAATTATATATATAATTAATGAAATAATTAAACAACTTAATCAATATTTAAATAAAAATGAGTAAGTTATAATAAATATAAATAAATAATAAAATTTATTTACTTTAATTAATTAATAGAATATTAATAAATTATATAAATAACATATATTAAATAATATAAATTATGGTACATTATACAATTATACCAATTTGGTCCCAAAACCTACAACTTTCATATTAACTATGATTTTAACGAAAAGAGTGTCATTTGGTAGATAATTTAATAAAATGAACTTTAAAACCGAGTTTTCCCAATTTGGAGTTTGTATGGTCGAGTTATAAGGTCCGGAAAATTTAGGTAACGGTTTCGTGGCTTCAGGATTTATTGGTATTTTCACTTAAATTATATATATATAGAAGTGTTCTAGAAAAGGAATTAAATTAATCAGAGTTACAGATAATTAATAATAAAATCGGGAAGTTATATACATATAGTACATATAGACAACGGGGCCCAAACACCAAAACTCATCCGTTTTGTTTTAATATTTTTTTGATATTTTTATTAATAGTATAAAGTATAAAACGAAGTTTACAAGTAAGATGGGTCAATTTGGAGTTTTCTATAAATGGTTATAAACCTCGGAAATCGGCTTTTATGGCTATTTTGGTTCATTGTAATATTTTATTTTTGTAATGAATAATATTTTTGATATTTTTAAAAATAATATATATTTTTATAAACAACATTTGTAAAGGAAGTGTTTTTATTGAGATTTTCTAAGTGGTAAGTAAAATAGGTGAAATATTTACAAGGTGGAAAATATGTTTTACATTTGCGATCTCGTTTTCTAATATTTTTATACATTAGGATCCTTATCTCCCCCTATTTATTTATTTTTCTGAGCATGCCAATATTGACCCGGTCTCGGGGTTAGGATCTGTCTGTATATGTTTTATGTATCCTTCTTTTTATTTTATTTTTTCATTTTTCTAGTTGTTATTTTATTTTGGATAAAATAACTCTTTTAGCCAAAATGAAAGAATAAAGGATTTAACGAGTATTTATATGTATTTTACCAAGGATTTTTCTTGTTAATATTTTCGATTAGAATGTTAAATAATGGAAATTAATGAGTATTTACATGCATTTTACCAAGGATTTAAGACAAGATTAAAGAATAAAGGTGACAAATCATAGATTCATCATTCCCCTATACTTTACCTTTGCTAGTCCCTTAGCAAACATTTATTCTATAAATAAGTGCAAGAAAAAAGGAAAAGGAAAAGGAAAAGGAAAATAGAAGAAATTAGAACATGCTTATTTCTTTAAATCAAATCTCATTTCACCCAAAAGTTAGAACTTGATAAGACCTTTGGATTAATAGTGTGTCGAGACTCTACTAAAATTAAGATTTGAGCCTCGACAACCCTCAAGTTCCACAAATCCTTTTCCAGGTTCACCTCAATAGTTAGCTTGGATCCACCCATCCCTCATACAAACTTTTCAGATTTGAAAGCAATTTGTACTATGTGTGAAAGGTTTTAGCTCTTCCTACTTAGTGAAGCAAAGAAACCGCCCATCCCAGTAATACATTCCCATTGAGACCTCGTCCAGTTACTCGATCCTCAAGGAGGGGGTATTTCCTTCTACGGTCAGGGCGTGTTGTGTACACAATCGATTAGAGAGAAGAAAGAAGAACAAGAAGAGAACTGGAGTGTGATCAGTGTAATCACATCTTCTTGTAAAGCATGGCCAGTTTAGCCAAGTCTCCACTAAGATAATGCAGGCTTTATGAGGCTTGGACTGGTCATATTTGTGTTTGGTGTATGGTTTATTTCTGGAAAAAATGATTGTTGCACTGCATAGATCTTTTATGCTCCGACGGATATAGCATCTTTTCTTTCCGTCCATTTTTGGGGGTCTTGGAAAATTTGTGCCAGCAGATCCTTCCCTCATATGAAGCTTTATTTCAACCTCTCTCATGTCTTTAGACGTCAACGTACTTGACAAAAATGGAAATGCACCACTGATGAATCTCCATTTCATCACCTTTATTCTATCATTTTGGCCTTAAAAACCCTAGCTAATGCATGTAAAAAGCATCAATTTGTATATAATAGCATTCATTATTTATTGTATTATTTGTATATAAAATAAGGTTTTTAATGTCAAAATTATAGAATAAAGAGAAGAAAAGAAAAAGGCATAAAATATTGAAAATATTTTATGACCCTAAACCCCTAGACCAAGTCAAGAATTGAATTGGTCGACAATGAAAAAGATAGGGGGAGAAAAGGGCCAAAATGGAATAAAAACCCAATTCTTTTATTCATTATTTATGCATTTTTTACACCTATTTTATTCTTTATTATTTATTCATCAAATGAAGATATTTTGTACATTAAAGTTAGATAATAATGTAAATAAAAATACAAAGTAGCGTTTGTACAAAAATAATATACAGTGTTCATTTTATACACAAAATAAAAAGCCAAAAACCAAACTTCACAGACCCATATCATTCAAATAAAAACTCAAAACTTATCAAAATCACCTCTAATTATATATAACTTTTCACAAACTATTTAATGGCGGTGGTTTTATTTTTTTCGGAGTTGTTGTGTGAAAGTTAGGTTTTTGACCCTCATTGTATATTGTACCCGATTAAAATAATCAGTTTATTCATTTCTCATTATTTTACAAATTTATATTATAGTGAATATCATTTATAACATATGTACATATTAACAAAAAATATAATTAAAAAGAAAATGTAAAATAAAATAAGTCTATACTAACATATAGGCAAAACACTTACACTTATACATGTCTATAAATAAAAATTGATTTTATTATTTTATTCTTTTATATTTTTATAATATTTTAAATATTAGTAGAATATATTCTATTCAAAATACAAAACCAAAAAAAACCTAATAAAATACATTAAAATAAAAAGATATTTATAAAACATAGTGAAAATATCTATATATCTATAAGATATACACATTTATTTATTTTAGTATACGAATAGCATCATAAAAATATAATAAAATATATTTATACTCCTAAAAATATGTTATAAATGTAAAAAATTAAAATTAAAAATGTAGAATAAAATAATAAATAAAATATACAAAATAAAATTAAAAATGTACAAAATATTGATGAATATACCTATAAATACACTATTAAAAATTAACTGCTAATAAAATACATCGAATCATAATAAAATACTACCTTAAATAATAAAAATCTTTTATTTTATACACAAAAATTGATAAAATCATTTATTATTTTTTATTATTTCTTCTTTAATAAATCAACCTGTCTTGTACTATTGCGGCTGAGCTGGGCCAATCACAGGCCTCCGTTGGATGACCTATAGTCAACTCAACCCTCTGACCTCCTGAAGTGACACAACTGTCTAATCTGCCATTTTCTCCCTTAACTCCCGCTTGATCCCTCCGTCATATGTCCCCGATCCCTTCATGAAAAATGTCTCTAGATCATTGTATATACATGTCATCTCCAGAGATCCCTTGTAAATATGATAGATTCATTGCTTTTGGCCGGTCAAATAAGAGCGCCCCCTAATATCTATAAATAAAATTCCTCCTTCCTTCATGATTTTTTGGCCATTTCCCAAGCCCTAGAGCTCCTACCTTCGGCCAAGCAGGTCTCTATGTGACACGTAGTGCATCCTTGAAGGTCGTAGGCGCTCGCGGAGGAGGGAGGTACGCCCACGGCGGTGCTCTAGTGACCGTCCTGCTCCTTGGCTCCGGCCAAGTTTGAGCTGCGTAATTTCCACATTCTAGTTAGATTTTTATTATTGCATTTTAATGACGTCATTAGTGTAGGAATTAGACTAGTGTTTTAGCATTAAAACCAAAAATCGTAATACACCGGAGCTCCACTCCGGCGAACCCTTTGCATCTTGTTTTACGTGTCTCCGACCCCCTGACCGCCCTCATTTCGTTTCCCAACCATTTATTCACCTACCGACCACCTTTATCCAATTGAAACCCCTCGAGTTCTATGAATCGAAGCCGATCAACCACCCCTTGCCGTAGCTTCGTCGCCCACCTCACCTTCTATGCATTTCAGCTTCATTTCCAGTCGAGCAGAACCCCCCCCCCCCCCGACCCTTCTTTCTTTCTGTGCAGGGTCCGCAGGCAACAGAGCCGTCTTGGGCTCTCTTTGATTAGACCCAAAGCTCCCAGGTTCGGCAGCACTCCCTCAAACTCCATGGACCTTCCAACGGTCCCTGGACATTTGTGAGACACCGGGGCGATTCACAGGGTCTACAGGAAGGTGTGCAACCACTCGGTGGCAGTTTGAGACTGGAGGAGCTCGCTATTCAAGATCAAAACTCGCCCCAAGCAAGTTCGTCTCTTGTTCTTCCTCGACCCTCATCCGCCGTTGGATCAAGAACAAGCCCCCAGATGAAAGGCCAGTCGTTTGATCGTCGACCACTCCGACCGTCGATCTAGTCTGCATGATCTAATCTTGTCCATTGTAACTGAAACGTCATCGTGTAATGTGGAGCGGCCATGTGAATAAGTGAAACGCATCTCGTCATTCGCCAGCGCCTATATTGGGGTAATTTGTAAACTTAACCCCAGCATTTTTGTTATGTATTTAGTCGTGTAAATAAAGTATATAGTGTTAAATAAAATGGTAATTTTGTGCATGAACCCCCTATACTTTATGAATTTACACTTTGGTCCCTCCCAGTCTCGCGTGTAGTCCCACGTGATTAAGGGAAATTTTGTAAGTACGTCCCTTGCATTTTTTGTATATTGAGAAGTAGTATAATAAAATTAGATATATGTTGTTTTATTCAGGCAAAATTGAACTGAGCCCCTTGTCTTTTATTTAAATTATAAAAATGCCCCGGCTAGGACTTCGATTTTTGTGTGTTTTATCTATTTATTAAGTATACCTAACGTGCTCCTAAAAATCCACAAAAATATCGTTAGATGCTTCATGTCATATAATTTCACATCCATATTTTATTTGGTATTTTTTGCATTTAATATATATATTAAAAATATAAAGGAGCACAA